>OY365815.1:34390163-34405163 GCA_959347315.1 Bimastos eiseni
TCTCTCTCTCTGTCTCTCTGTCTCTCTCTCTCTCTCTGTCTCTCTCTGTCTCTCTCTGTCTCTCTCTCTGTCTGTCTGTCTCTCTCTCTCTCTATATATATATATACAGTTTTTGTCGTTCTTGACAGTGTATACATGTAATGTAGCAGAAGGTGAGTAAGTAAGTAAAGAGGATGAATCTATATTGCGTAGATTAGAGTCTTCTGTCTGTTACTTTGGTTCGAGACTTCATTCATTCATTTGTTTTTCAATCGTTCGTTCGTTCGTTCACTTCAGTCAATAAATCGTTGCGTCTGCTGAATGATGCTTCTTCTTTTCACCGTGATGCGGTTTGTTATCTGGCAGAAAGTATTTTACTAAAATAAACGAATATCACCATCAATAATCATCAATAATCATAATAATAATAATATAATATAATATTATAATATAATAATAATCATAATCAATAATCATTTTCTGTATGACTTACCGATATTCAGTAATAAAATCATAGCATAATTGTATTACATTTAGGCCTACGAGGTATCGGCCTTACTATTTAAATCGATGGAAACTCTCTGCTCACAGATCTATAGGGTTATCTACATGGCAATTCTTTGCATGACGTCATTTATATCATTCTGTGACGTTGTATCGCTTTGTGTGACGTTGTTGTGTATTATATTCGTAATAAAAAATTTTAATTCTGCGATGTCGTATTACATTCTAGGATTTCAAATTGTTTCTAATTCGTGACGTCATTTTACCTTCTATTATTCTTTTATAAATTACTTTCAATGACGTCACAGCATTTTGCATTCTGTGATTTTATTATAAATTATGTGGTATGTATATTCGCTTAATTGAGAAAAACAATTTGGCATAAGCGCAGATATGCTGACATGAGATTTTATGAATGACAAATGTCGTTAGAATTGTAAAATAACTCACAAATGTGTTATATACGCCTAATGAGCAGATTAAAAGAGAGTTGTCTTTGAGTGGGAGAATAAGACTTAGTCTTAATTGGTGAATGGAGGGGGGACAGCGTGGAGGTAGGATTTGGTGAAGAACATGGTTGGGGTTGTGTAACATGGAGAAAAGGACTCTGGCATCTGCGTTGTTAGCACGTTCAGAGACTGTTAGAAAGGAGATTGTTCTTGGAGATTAGGCGTTTTATTCTATGAATTTGAGGCTGTATTGAAGAATAACATCCAGTATTTTTGGTTTTAATTCTGGCGATAGTAGGTCAATGGGGGAAGGGGCATTACTTTAGATTTTGAGCTACTTGAGGTCTACGAGGTTCATAATCTTAGCCCAGACTGATGTTAAAAAAGCAGTTTCGTATTATTATGATAATTGTCGCTTCTGTATACATATACCACTGTGCGTTGCTATTGAAGTATTAAAGAATTTACAAACTTACTTACTTTTTGTTGACACGACGTTTTACACATTTGTCGCAAAGAGCTGTGTAGCATTGTGTTACGTCGTAATACGTTCTATGACGTTGTATTGAATTGTATGCCGTAATATTACGTTCTATGACGTGCGTGTCTAGGTCGATAGCGACGTCATCGTCATCGACAGATGGCGTTCCTGAGTTACGTCAACAAGACGAATGTGACAGATTGGACGGACTGACTCCGAAACAGGTCCAGCTGTGCAAGCGTAGCGTTGACATGATGAGACCAGTGAGAGAGGGCGCTATAGAAGCGATTGCAGAATGCCAGTTCCAATTCAAGGACAGGCGATGGAACTGTACCACCACCACCTCTACCACCTCCACCACCAGCAGCAGCAGCAGAGGAGGGATGCTGGCGATGAGGAAAGCGATGCCTAGGAAGAAGGATGTCTTCGGGAAGCTCGGCAATTCGGGTGAGATGACTAATTGGGTAATCGATTGATTGCAATTTTGATTGATTTTTTTATCCGAACAATCGATTGAGATCAATTACTCATAAGTCGATTAATCGATGCGGAACTGAGTCCGATTTGAATGACTGCGCTGCCTTTCAATGATTGATTGACTAACCTCATCATTCTGATTTATTTAGTTATAAATTTCGTATTAAATTCCTATGATAATTGGCTACGGATTCTAACAGTTGATTAATCGTGTAATCGTAAAAACTGCAGTAGACTAATTTTTACTTGTTCTATAAATTTCTTTTACCAGATTTGTTACGACCAGTGGCCAATATCTTGAGTAACCAATCTAATGTCTAGAAAACAATGAACAATGGTTATTTGAAACGTTTGTTTGGATATAAAAAGCAATCGTTTTAAAATTAAGGTTAATGTCTATTGAAAAGTCAAAGATGTCGACAAGATTTACTCCCTTCAATGCTAAAAACAGTTCGATCATCAAGGTTCAAACACATTCAACATCAGTGGAATGATTGAAAGGTTTTTAGAAAGAAAGTACGAAATTAATTGAATTTCATAGATCAATCGAAGTCAGTTTTTAGAGATTAATCGATTAGATTTTTTTTATCGCTATACCAGCTCTGAGTTTTTATTCAATACATTCCTCTCTCGTTTGTCTAAATTAATGCGCTATTTTTTACATCAAAGACTTATTCATCTGTCTGTCTGTCTGTCCGTCTGTCCGTCCTTAGGTACTCGTGAGTCAGCCTATGTCCACGCCATAACCTCAGCTGGGGTGGCATACGTCGTAACGAGGACATGCAGCACAGGAGCCCTAGACAGATGCGGCTGTGATGGGTCAGTTGGTGGTGGTGTAGGTGATGGAGGTGTAGGTGGTACTACCACCAGTCCTCTTCCACCTGGTCCAAGGTCAAGGCATCGTCAACAGAAGCCGGACTTTGAATGGTCCGGTTGTTCGGACAACATTGCCTATGGAACGGCGTTCTCCAGGGCGTTCGTCAATGCAAGGGAGAGAGTCAGTCGAAACAATGGATCGAACAAGGCTCTCATGAACCTACACAACAACGAAGCAGGCAGAAAGGTATCAATCAATCCCTCTATCAATCAATCCCTCTATCAATCAATCCCTCTATCAATCAATCCCTCTATCAATCAATCCCTCTATCAATCAATCCCTCTATCAATCCCTCTATCAATCAATCCCTCTATTAATCAATCAATCCCTCTATTAATCAATCCCTCTATCAATCAATCCCTCTATTAATCAATCCCTCTAGCAATCAATCCCTCTATCAATCCCTCTATCAATCAATCCCTCTATTAATCAATCAATCCCTCTATTAATCAATCCCTCTATCAATCAATCCCTCCATTAATCAATCATGTATTGATCGTGTATGCATGTATATAGGTGTATTTAACGACGCATCCATAACGAGGATGATAGGCATTCGAATTAGAGGCATATATATATACATATACAAATATATATATACAATATTAGCGGTCATTTATACTCGGCGAGTAAGAGTGATAGACAGACACAAAGACAGACACAAAGACAGACACAAAGACAGACACAAAGACAGACACAAAGACAGACACACAGAGATAGACTTATAAGAATAAACATCACCGTAGATGCCTCTGAATAGGCTTTTATATAGCGCTAGACATCCATGTGATATGCCAACGCCATGACTCTACTGAATCCCATCTTCCATCTGATGTGTGTCGCTTTGATCACCTCCCTCAACCGAAGCCTGGCAACCGACGACCATCTCTGCAGTGGTCACCTCTTGGTTACCCTTGCGCTGCTGCTAACCCTTCGTTGATGGTTGGCATGAAGGCAACTAGCGATGCGTGACCTTCACTTCAACCGTAAAAACCTTCTTTCTGCGAAATTCGTTAATGTGACGACTGAGGACATTCAGACTTAACGCAGAACTGACGACCTGTCAATCAAAAGCCACAATTGACCGACCAACGCACCTGTCAATCATGATTGATGACACGGAGCACTGCAGCAGCGGTTCACGCCTCTCTGTCCCTCTCTCTCTGTTTCTGCCTCTCTGTCTCTGTCTCTCTGTCTCTCTGTCTCTCTGTCTCTCTGTCTCTGTCTGTCTGTCTGTCTCTGTCTCTCTCTCTCTCTACATGGATCTATTACAGCAGATTTGTTTTGTTATATCTAATAACTGTCTTATGTCGTCTTTTCTTATTATCTATTGTCTTGGAATCCCTCTGTCCGTCTGAAGGAGTTCCCTTCTAGTGCGTATACGTACTTACGTGGGGAAGCATAACGTCTGTTTGCTTGCCTACCTGCGTGTATGCATGTGTGTATGCGTATGTATGTCTGTGTGGCCACAGACGAAGCGTGACGTTGAAGGAGAGATGAGACGTCACAACCCTCCCTCTTCAAACGATAATTAATGATGACATTTGTCACGGAGACGATTCACTCACCACAACCTCATTTCAAACATAACATCATCACCATATTAATACACATATTACATAGCCTATAAATAGCCTATATATATATATATTATGTTTATATGAATAAATATGCATATATATATATATATATTAATTCTTATATATATGTATGCCTATCATTTCTTCTCCTTCTCCTTCTCCTCCTTCTCCTTCTCCTTCTTCTTCTCATCCTCCTCCACCTCCTCCTTCTTCTTCTTCTTCCTCTATTTCAGCGCACAATTGTCTGATCCGACTCCTTTTCAGCTGTCGTCATTAATCATTGCCAAAATGCCAATTATTACTCACCCCTTTTACCAATGAGAGAGAGACAGAGACACAGACAGAGAGGGGGAGAGGGAAACAGAGACAGAGACAGAGACAGGGAAAGGGACAACGAAACCCTTTGTAACTGCAAAGGCAACGAGATATAGGATCCGGATGGGGTCGGAGGGTCAGAATGGAATGGCAGGAGGGGTTAGAATGGAATGGCAGGGCTATGAGACGATGATGGATTAGGGTAGAAGAGCCTTATGTAACAGGGACTGCATAATGATAAATGGATGTGTCTTGTCTTCATCGCATATGAAGCGCCTCTCTCTCTCTGTCTCTCTCTCTCTCTCTCTGTCTCTCTCTCTCTTTCTCGCTCTCTCTCTCTCTCTCTCTCTCTCTCTCTCTCTGTCTCTCTCTCTCTCTCTGTCTCTCTCTCTCTTTCTCGCTCTCTCTCTCTCTCTCTTTCTCGCTCTCTCTCTCTCTCTCTCTCTCTCTCTCTCTGTCTCTCTCTCTCTCTCTTTCTCTCTCTGTCTCTCTCTCTCTCTCTCTCTTTCTCGCTCTCTCTCTCTCTCTCTGTCTCTCTGTCTCTCTCTCTTTCTCTCTCTGTCTCTCTCTCTCTCTCTCTTTCTCGCTCTCTCTCTCTCTCTCTGTCTCTCTGTCTCTCTCTCTCTTTCTCGCTCTCTCTCTCTTTCTCTCTCTCTCTTTCTCTCTCTCTCTTTCTCTCTCTCTCTCTCTTTTTCTCTGTCTCTCTCTCTCTCTCTGTCTCTCTCTCTCTCTTTCTCTCTCTGTCTCTCTCTCTCTCTGTCTCTCTGTCTCTCTTTCTCGCTCTCTCTCTCTTTCTCTCTCTTTCTCTCTCTGTCTCTCTCTCTCTCTCTCTCTGTCTCTCTGTCTCTCTTTCTCGCTCTCTCTCTCTTTCTCGCTCGCTCGCTCTGTCTCTCTGTCTCTCTGTCTCTCTGTCTCTCTGTCTCTCTGTCTCTCTGTCTCTCTGTCTCTCTGTCTCTCTGTCTCTCTGTCTCTCTGTCTCTCTGTCTCTCTGTCTCTCTGTCTCTCTGTCTCTCTCTGTCTCTCTCTGTCTCTCTCTGTCTCTCTCTCTTTCTTCTGTCGGGGGTTGGGGGTTGGAAGGTGGTTGGTATCATCGGGGTAAGTTATGTTGCAGAGGAGAGTTGTGCTGAGGGTACAAGAGAGTTGGTGGGTGGATAGATTTTCACGGATTACAGTTCATCAGGGTAAGTCAACAGCCTCATTTATGTGGCGCCAGCTTCTCATATGTTGTTGTCTGCTCAGAGATGTTTCATTCTTCATCTCGTCTCCTTCTCACATTCTGAGTTTGCAGGAATTCAACCAAAGATTGTCTTTCTCTGTCCATCTGTCTGTCTCTCTCTTTGTCTGTCTGTCTTTCTGTCCGTCTGTCTGTCTGTCTCTCTTTGTCTGTCTGTATGTCTGTGTTTCTCTTGTCGTTCGGATGGTATGAATATTGACCTGATTATGGTTTGAAATTTGGAAAGTGTAATCGATTGATGCCTTGTGCTTAATGAACCGGCGCAATAGAAGATACTAATTGATCATCATATGATTAACATAGCATATTTGAAGACCACGAGAAGTAATAGGAAAATAAATAGGATAAGTAAGAGGAAGATGATGATAATGATGACGACGACGACGACGACGACGACGATGATGATGATAATAATTATTATTGTTATTATTATTATTATTAATATTATTATAATTATTACTATTACTACTACTATTTTATTATTACTATTATTTTAAGTGCACGAGAACGTTGTTGCTGACTTTAGCAACAAGTGTGTACTAGAGTGAATGGGGAAATCTTGGCCACTGGTCGTTAAATTATTATTTTTCTGTCGTCGTTGAGCGAATGCATGGAAGTGATGTTACGTTGAAGCAGTTCATTGGAATATCCATCGTCTGACTGGTTTCCTGTCACTTGTAACGTCCTGTCGCTGGCGGAGAGCTCCAATGCGCTGACAGAGGTTAAATAAGAAAACATTTGACCCATACATCAAAGTAACATCTGCGAATACGATCGACTTCAGTTGAACGAATGAATAGTTTGAGAGAAGGCAATGCGTTGAAAAGAAACATTTCTACTTTAAAAGACTTTTAACTGACTTTTGAAATAAGTCGATTCTAAGGTGAATCGGTTGACTGTGGAACATCTGTGGTTCATTAAGTGGGTTAAATGATAGACGACAACAATGTAGCCACTGTTTGACCTTCTACGACCTTTGTTATTAGTTTATTGATGTTGATTATGACGAGTTTTCTGCCATGAGGCAGAAGATCCTTTTGATTAATGTTTCGTTTATGATGGATGGAGGATTTGAATCGAAAACGAGGCTGAATCAGTTCATACGTCATCATTTGTTCGTTGAATGGATCAATAGAGGGATGACGTAATGGGGTTGAAAGGTCAACGATCTTCGGATTACTCTCAGCAATATTTTTATAACACTTTCCCATCCTTTAGCAGTTTGGGTAAATTCCAGCAGAGCGATTGTGATATAATTACCTTCTGAACTCTGACCTTTCACCACAGTAGGTCAACAAAATGGTGATCAAAGACGAACAAAGACCGATGAACCTTTATGTTGCCTTGAGACACGTTCGACGACTTTAGGACTCTGTTCAATGCTCTAAACAGTTCCTCTCCACTTCACGTCCTCCATCCATCCATTAATCCATCCATCCATCCATCCATTAATCCATCCATCCATCCATCCATTAATCCACACATCCATCCGTCCATCCATCCATCCATCAATCCGTCCATCCATCCGTCCATCCATCCATCCATTAATCCACCCATCCATCCATCCGTCCACCCATCCATCCACCCATCCATCCACCCATCCATCCATCCGTCCACCCATCCATCCACCCATCCATCCACCCATCCATCCACCCGTCTGTCCGTCTGAATCTGTCTATATAATATTATGTGGATCGTCGGGCTACTAGAAGCGAAGGTGTGTGTATATGATTGGGCAGGAGACGCGTCGACGGAACCCTAATCGTCTACGAATGCTGCCTAACCCTAACCCCACATGGTCATAAATTCCTTTCTATTTTGTATGAGTAGGTCGCGTGAGACAACAACAGGAAATGGGACTCGACCCCATCGATATGAAATAGGGGGGACATCGAATCCTCTTTGCTAACCAGTCTTTCTTCTGTCGTCAATCGATCATGTATAGAACGACAGAATTTAGTTAAAAGGTCCTAATGATTTATTTACACCATAGATAATATATATATATATATATATATATATATATATATATATATATATCAGACAAAGGTAATGCCCCCCTCCATACACATACCCTATGACCAGGGACGAATGCATGAAAGGGGTTGTTGTATTGGAGTTCATGACCTCACTTCCACGACTTCTTTTGAAACAGACTGAAGACTAATTTGTGCGCATTTAGAAAAGCATTCAAGACTTTATTCAGTCGAGAAACTCAAAACCCATCGACCGATCTAAATCTTTCAACACCATATGATTTATCTATCATATATAATTATTAAATACGCAGTCATCTATCATGAATTATAGTTATACATTATACATAGCCGGGCCCTCAGTGGCGTAACGCCATGGAGCGAAGTGGAGCAAATGCTCCAGGGCGCCAAGGGCTGAGGGGCGCCGCATGGCCGATATTAAAAAAAAATTATTTTGGTCGATTGCACAAATTCACAAACCTTAGTGTCGTAGTCCGTTCGCGTCTGACGAATGTAAAAAACAGTGTTGGAGAAAGTGCTGTATATACAATTGAATTATGGGCGCCACAGAGGCAACTCCGCTACTGATAGCCTTGTGTAATTCGGTAATCAGTCATATGTTGTTTAATAGCTAAATACATTCGTGATGTCTGTTTAGTTTAGATATAGGGTGGCCCAAAATAAGTTGGACCGCCTAGAGCAATTTTGAGAAATATATATAAAATTATGTTTTAAGCGGCCTTCAAACCGTAATATTCTTCTTACTTATTATCTCAACGCATGACGTCATTATTTCGTTAATTTTCGGTCGCCATGTTTACAATTTATTTCCTTTTTTATGTTGTTATAATGAACAAAATTAACCGCAGAAGATCCTATCCTGAGAATGTCACCTTCATTGAACCAGAAATGTGGCCACCAAATAGCCCGGATTTAAACCCAGTAGATTATGCCATCTGGGGTGCCTGCAAAATTTTTTACTTTCGCCGTAAATTTGCAACAACAGAACAACTGAAATTGGCCATTGTTGAAGAGTGGCAATATTTGTCTCAGAGGTTTATAAACAGGAGCATTGACGTTTAGAAAAACTGTTGAAAACCAAGGAGGACACAGTGAATTTGAATTATGATTTTTAGATTAATTAATGTTTGGCAACAGTTTCCTTGGTTTTTAATAGAAAAATTTATAATAAAATTATTATATGGAATTAAATAAGACGGTCCCACTTTTTTTGGGCCACCCTGTAGGTCTAAGTATGTAAGTACTGAAGACTTATATAGCGGTAATAGCGCCTAATGATTCTTCTATTGTTGAGATGTCAAGGATGATTCTGCGCTTGCATGCGCCTGAAAGCGACTGTCTGTCTGCGTGAATGTCTGCGTATGTCTAGACGTGAGTCCGTGTGTGCCTGTGTGTGTGTTTCAGGCGATAGAAGAGAAGATGTGGATGCAGTGTAAGTGTCATGGTGTCTCTGGTTCCTGTGAGTTAAAAACCTGTTGGCGCTCGATGCCAAAGTTCCGCTCCGTTGCTTCTGCACTTCGAGATCGATACGACGGGGCCATAGAAGTGATGGAGGTTCGATCTGGGACTCGTAGAGATCTCGTTCCAAAGAACGTCCAACTGCGATCGGCCAAGGACAAGGACCTCGTCTACCTCGAAGCATCGCCTGACTTCTGCGAACCAGACTCAAGGACTGCGTCCCCTGGGACCCACGAGAGGCTCTGCAACCGGAAGTCCAACTCAACAGACGGATGTGACGTCATGTGCTGCGGAAGAGGATTCTACCGACGACAGATGACAGTGACGCAAAGGTGTCATTGTAAGTTCCATTGGTGTTGCTTCGTCAAGTGTCAGGAGTGTCAGGTGACTATTGTTGAGCATATATGTCGGTGAATCTGACGATTAGAACGAATCCGGTGAAAGGGAAATCTGCTTTGCTTCCTGTCTGAAGATCACCCTCCACTCCAATGTTCGTCGCTAGAGGGCTTCATTTCCTGTCAGGGATTCCGCTGTCTTTTTGGTTAAACGAACGACGGTGTTGCTGGCACCAACTGCGGTCAAAGGACGAGTTTTTGACGAGACAGAGATTCTTTTGTTTAATATTCAATGAACGACGGCAGATCAGAGCGTTTTTACGATCCTCAAATACCTCCATAGTTTTCTAATTCGTTTAGATTCATCTCTAGTTCTTGAACGCAAAGGCGACGAAAAATATCGTCCGATATAAAACTAGGCAACTAGCCCTGGTCTGATTCCCTGGAAAGATGGCTACTGGCTGGACAATTTTATGACACCTACAGGCACAAAAGCGTGATCTTATCGAAAGGTCCGAACTATTGAGATTGATCAAGCGTATTTCCAATGGTCTGCAGGATGATTGGACGCAGGTGGGTGGAAGGAAGATCGCACTAAGACGTTGTACATAAGACGTTCAAAGCAATCTATTATTTATTACTAAGATTTTCTATGCATTTTTCACGAGATGCTTTCGCTGTTTGAGATCTGTGACAATAGAAAGGTGAAAGTGACAGAATTCGTAGATTATTCATCTCTGTAAATTATACGGCAAGTCTTGAATTTATTTTCTTCAATTTATTTTACAGTCGTTTCTTAATAAATTTTTTTGAAAAATAAAACATTTACAGATCAGTTAAAAATCAGATGTTAAGACACTCTTCGCACGAATACATTTCAGTCTTTTGCATGAAATATCTTCAGTGATCATAATTTAAACAGAAAAACTGACAAATTGATGGCTCAAAATCTCTACACTTGTTCCAAAATATACAACATTTTACAGACTTTACAGATTTTTTACAGACTTACAGACATAAATAATGACAAATAAACATTGTCAATAAATAAGAAATTAATAGATCATAAGATATGCTGTTCTCATAAGCAGATGGCTAACTTCAGAAAAATCATATAACAACGTTCTTTTGCTATGTTCGATTTTTTATAAATAAATATCAGAGACCAATTAACATTGAATTCACAGAACATAGAAAACAAAGGGAAACGAAGTCTCTAGAGCATGATGCCAACCAGTTTTAGCAACACAGATAAATGCGTTTGTTGTCCAATGATTCAATCGTTTCTTGTCGGATGAATTCCGTTCCAATTGCAGTGTGTGGAAGACGCCGTCTATTTGTGCTGCTTTCCATGTCTTTCATTTCGTCTTTCACGTGGAGCAGCTTCCAATGCGGCCGGAATCTCACGTCGTCTGGAAAAGAGTAAAGACACTTCAATCACCCAATCTATCAAGTGCAGTTATAACTTTATTAAGACCAATTACCTACTTTATGCAGATTGCATCACATTTAACACAAGACTTACTCCCTGTTTTATAGAGGCTGACTCTTTGTTGCATACATACAGACTCTCTGCATCTTACAGACTGGTCCCCTGTTGCATACATACAGACTCCCTGCTTCTTACAGACTGGTCCCCTGTTGCATACATACAGACTCCCTGCCTCTTACAGACTGGTCTCCTGTTGTGTACATGATTATGATGTTTCATAGAGACAGATTCCCGGACAAACGTGACCTAATCCACATATTTGATTAGCCATTCAAATACTCTCCACACTGTCATTATCATTGTTTTTACTGTTTTAATATAATTATTTAGAACCACCTTGGTCTGCTGGTGATGTTGTTGTCGTCCCTCTGCTGTCTGATGGCATTTCGTCCGTTGTTGTTGTTTGTGTAATAGCTGTTTGTCTTCTCTTTCCATTCGTTGTCAAACTGAGGTTCATCCTCTGTAACATTCCATTCAACATCAACAACAACAGCGTCATACATCTCTAAATAACGAAAGCAACTGCAGCTGGTAAAACTTCATTAATGGAAAGGTCATCAGAGGAGGAAGATCTGAGAGCTGGGAGGGGCTTCAAAGAGATTCCTCACGTGGGCTAAAAGGTCATAGCAATCTAATATACATCAAAATATTTATGGCCAACAGTCAACCGTTGACACCTATGATAACTTTAACATTGGATGACGATTGTTATTCTAATCAACTATTTCTATAATGTGTCTCAAATGAACTAAACATCAACCAGTGATGCCACAGAAACGGCAAATCCATCATCAGGTCAAATGTCATCCCAACAGATCCATCTGTATCGAGGGTTTCGGGTTCAAAACAATTGCTTCTCCCATTGGGTCAAGATTTTATACTGCATTTTGATTATTTAAAAGTGATATTTTTTATCATTGTTTTGTGACAAAGAAACTAATTTACATTTAAAACCATGAATTGGGATGAGGAGAATTAAGTTCAAGGTTAATGAAAGTAATCTGTGACAATTATTTTCCTCTGTAAGCTAAGTGTGACAAGCTCTGACAACGTTTACAATACAATGTCATTGTATTCAGGGCTTAAAGTGTGCCTGGACGGTCATGGACGGCATCCAGGCACTTATTTTCGAGGCTGGACGCCGTCCTGCCACTTATTTGGCCAGCAGAGCCTGAATGCCGTCTATGAGCATCCATGCAACAGTGCAATTCCTCTATATGTGTACTTTATTATCAACAGGAAAAAGAGGCTTGATTTTTCGGGGGTCAGGACCTTGTGACGTGACATCATATTTGAGGGGGTTGTGGCATTTGTGACGTGTAACGAAGGGAGGGGTCAAAAATCGTCCAAAATTGCGTAACGTCATTTAAGGACGGCTCCCCTAGCGTCCAGGCACTTCTTTTTTACACTTTAAGCACTACTGGTTGTATTTAAATTGTATTTCTTATAATTTAATTTTAAAATTGAAGAAAGATGATACTAGTAACAGAATCAAGTCGAGTCGAAGCACCCAAGTGGCTGACCCCTGGGAGGGAGAGATTCAAGCCAGAAGGAGAAGGAGAGATACTATACAATGCAATGCTATGGAAGATGATGTTGAAAGAGAGCTAGCTAACCCTCAGCCATGTTCAAGAAATCTCGGTTTTCATCGAAGTCTCCGGTTCGTGTGTTTCGCTGTCGCGTTATGACGTTTCCTCTGTCATTGATGTGTCTTCCAATCGCCATCTTCTCCAGGCCAGCCTCCGAATCACGCACGGCCTTACGCGTCTCTCGCAACTGATGAAGAAAACAGATACAATCAGACCAAACATCACAATACGCCAGGTCATATTAATGAAAACATCATTTGATATTAAATTCAAATCTGACGTCTGGCAAATAAAACTAAATCTATTTTTATTTTCACCGACTCTCAACACTTCAGTGTAAATTCTCATCATTAAATATCTCAGGCTAATCAAACTCAGTTTTACAAATCACTTAAAGTCTTTTTCAAGTCTCACTGGGCTTTGTATAAAAATGGAAAAGACACTGATTTGCAGGGAAAACATGATTCCCACTTCCCCTTAGGTCGACCAGTCCTTCTATTGCAAAGCAGCAGCATAGGTTACAGTAGATGTAGAACGAGATGAGCACCTTGCATCGCTGCTAACAGTTACAATTCAACTGCTGTAATAACTTGTCATTATTCGCTCATACTATACTTGTAATCATACTGCAGTTAGTGAATTTGAAATTAAATAAAGATTTTATCATTATTATCATTTTCTTTAGCTATGGCTGGGCTGGAAGTGCTCTGGAGTAGGCCTATTGAAGTGGTGCTAGAGAAGTCCCTAGAATGAATGAACAGATGAAAACAGTTAAGCATGATTACCATTTTCCAACCAAAACAACCTGCTCTACATAAGTGTATGTCTCCTTCAGATGGATTTTTAAAACTATTCTTTTCACATGGACCATCTTCCTGATACGGAAAGGAACCAAACATCATCGATATTCCAGTGCCAGACTAATTTCAATACAAGGTCCCAGTTAATGAACTCATCTCCATGTCATGACTTCTCAGCATTAGCATATTTTGGACTTGTTTTTAAATTACAATTCTAATGTAATATGAATTGTTCATTTTGAGTATAAGATTCGAAGCATATAGATTGTTTGCTTGAGTACTTACGCCACCCGGCATTTGCCTGGTGGCCGTTGTTGCCTGGTAGACTTTCGGTTGACCTTTGCCGACATTGGTATAGGACATAACAGATGACTGAGAATAGATGTTGGCGTTCGGATCATTTCGTATCTCACCCTGAATGAGAGAAACCAAGAAGAAACTAACGATGAAAAGAAATCATCTCAAGTCTTTATAATTTTTATAATTCACTTTCTGTTACATTGTCAACCAAACTAATCGATCTTACAAACCTAATCTAATTATGCACAAACTAACCATCTCTGGCATATGACAAATTCATTAATTTCATGTGTAGCTAATGCCACAATTATTATTATTATTGTTTTTATTATTACTTATTGAGTGCAGTCATTTGGTTTGAATGATGAAGATCGTCCAGTAATTTTCATGAACCAGTTCATTCCCCAATTTAAACCAACCATTTGCAGTGAAAGGTTGCCCATCATTGTTTGCATATTTCTCATCATTGAACTGATCGAATCAAAAGGATCGTGGGCCATCATCAGATCCATCGAACCCACAAGGTCTTGATCACGTGACCTTCCTTGTCTCTGATCTCTGGTTGCGTGTCTTTGAGGCTGTGATCCATCAGTCAGAGCGAGAAACGGATCATGATTGAAGAATGATGAGAAAATCTCATCTGTTCCTCTCAGACGATCTTGGTGCATACTGAAGGAAAATTGCAAATGCACAGTATCAACTAAAGCACCAATAAATCATTTATTAAATAAATGATACAACAGGTCTACACTTTAACAAATGAAATGTATGCAGCCAAACAAATGACAAGAAAAATTAATGACTGCACAAGTTGACTCCAGGGCAAAAGTATGTGAGTTACCTGGCGCCACAGGGTGTCTTTTGGCATGCTAAGGCGTCTGCGCGGAAGATACCATGTTTTCTAATCACGAAACAAACGCTGAATTTAAGAATGAGCTCCAAATGTCACCAAACTTTGCCAGATGATGCCCAAGACCACTGGGATGTAAACGCTATCAAACTTTGGTAGTAGGTTCAGTGTAACAACGCTTTGCTATAGCAGATATTATTGACGTCGCATCTAACAGGTGTTTAGCCTATTTCACCTGTTTATAATCCACATCATATACAGAATTATATAAAGTATTGTGTTA
>OY365815.1:34410163-34497663 GCA_959347315.1 Bimastos eiseni
CCATAACGCACAGCCACCAGTAATTCATTCGTCCATTTATTCGTCGGTCCATCTATTCATCTGTCCATCTATTCATCTATCTATCTATCTATCTATCTATCTATCTATCTATCTAGCCAGCGACATATCATTAGACCACATCGTGTTCAGTTTTTATTCAATAATCGATTGTTATGAGGTTTAGTTCAACAAACGAAATTCACATATTTTCGCAGTGAGGCACAGCATTTATTATCAGTAGAACTTTGTTTTCATTCAGATAATCAGTCAAAATGAATAGAATATCGTCCTCTAATCTTCTCGAAATGATTTCCTCATCGTTTTGTGTTTTTGTGCACTAAACAACGATGCATTCGGACGCAATTGGTAATGACTAATTATTAATTGTAACAATGCAATTGCAATCAAAGGATAGTTTAAATTTAAAGGATGGGTTTTCTCAGCAGCCAGTTGCCTTTGACGGAGATACCAAGAATGACGTAAAACTCGTTGATGAAGAAGTTACCGGCGCAAGAGTTGTAAAAAGAGGAGAAGGAGACGAAGGAATGGAGAAGAAGAAGAAGAGGAACGAGAAAGAAGTCGCCCAAGCAATTCAATCCTCTGAAACTACTTTTAGCAGGAAACAGATGACAGACTCAACGACTAAACTTCTTCTGATCTGATCTGATATGATACCTTCTTATGAAACATGCTATGATCTGATCTGATATGCGGATGATTCCATCCTCAACTAACGCATGACCTTTTTACCAATCTAGCTTCTACTAACACTATGATTGTCCATCAACCCAGCTTCAATTATACGAATCGTCCTATATTAATTTTGACTATTAAAGGCACTAATTGTCCATAATTCCAATGATATATCGACAGTGACAATTAAGTTTTTTGACCTAGTATCGTTGTCCTCGGATCCCAGGATCTTGTTTTAGTACCTCGATTCTAAGCTCAGCAGTTCCGTTATTCAACCTTAATATATTCAAATATGCAGATAATTATGTTAAGAAGAGTGAATCTTCAACGATTACTCTCTGTCACCTTCTGCAGCAGCTGATCTCAGTTTGAAGGATCTTCTGCGAAGTTCAGAGGCGAAACTGGGAGGGGGCAGAGGGAAACACGTG
Source organism: Bimastos eiseni (assembly GCA_959347315.1). Lineage (NCBI taxonomy): Eukaryota > Metazoa > Annelida > Clitellata > Crassiclitellata > Lumbricidae > Bimastos > Bimastos eiseni. The sequence continues at coordinate 34,411,285 of OY365815.1, forward strand.
TCCTCGGGTGCCAAGTTGTAGGCGGCGCCAAAATGAGGGTTTAAACTATTAATTTTTATTTATTTTGATGCAAACTAATTTATCACAAGAATTCTAAGTTAGTAAGATTTAATTGTGGTTCCAAATATACCCTTGTTATAAACATGTCAAGCATTATTTTGGCGTCCTCTGGCCCAACTAATCAGTGATCATTAAGGACCCGTAAGGGGCACCGTGATACTCATTAATGTAATTTCTTTGCAAATCCATAAATGAAACAACGTTGGCTTAATTTTTAATTCTTATTAATTCTAAAATTCCTAAAAATTATAAATAAGTCATCAAACCATTGATTATTTCTTTGTTGAAAGACAGTTAATTCGTATGTATTCTAGTAATACTTATACATGTAAAAACAATATTCATACTTAAGTGAAAAACGTAATAAAGCAAAATAAAATAGAGCTTTATATAATGACTTCATTTCATCGCTGGTAGGTTATAATATTGTGGGTCAGCGGTTCGCCAAAATGTAGCTATACCTAGGGCCGCCAATTTACCGCCAAATGTCTAGAACCGGGCCTGCAAATCCCAACTTATGAGCTTGGAAAACTCAATGGCTGAAATAAATTCTTCATTGTACTTGATAGTAAGAAAATATTATTAGGAAAGGGGCGCCAATTCTGTTGGTTTTCCTCTGGCGCAAAATACCCTAGCTACGCTTCTGCCGAAGTTAAGGCATCGACCAGAATCATTCGTCGATTTCTATTCTAGATTCAAATCGATATTGAAAACACAACAGCGACAACTCAAGTTCTGACAAACAATCAAACAATCATCTTCAGTTAATCAATTGTCTGATTAACTCACTGATTAATTGACTAATTGATTGATTGGCTCATTTATTAACTGATTGTTTGATTGACTGATATATTGGTTGACTGACTAATTTAATTGATTGATTACTAGATTGATCTATCGATTGATTGATTGATTGATTGTGGTTTCAGCCTTCAACAAAGCCAAAGATCGTCCTAGCCACAAAAAAGGAAGAGGTCAAAGGTTATGACCCAAGGAAGAGAGTGTCCAGCAAATTAAACGTACGTCATCTGAAGACCTTTAATATAGATGATAATCTCTCCCTTTAGATTTCCTATTATCTATTAACAAACGTCCCTCTGTCTGCCTGTTTGTCTGTTTGTCTGTTTGTCTGTCTGCCTGTTTGTCTGCTTGTTTGTTTGTCTGTTTGTCTGTTTGTCTGTCTGTTTGTTTGTATGTTTGTCCGTCTGTTTGTTTGTATGTTTGTCCGTCTGTTTGTTTGTATGTTTGTCTGTCTGTTTGTTTGTATGTTTGTCTGTCTGTTTGTTTGTATGTTTGTCTGTCTGTTTGTTTGAATGTTTGTCTGTCTGTTTGTTTGTATGTTTGTCTGTTTGTTTGTATGTTTGTCCGTCTGTTTGTTTGTATGTTTGTCTGTCTGCTGGTTTGTATGTTTGTCTGTCTGTCTGTTTATTTGTATGTTTGTCTGTCTGTTTGTTTGTATGTTTGTCTGTCTGTTTGTTTGTATGTTTGTCCGTCTGTTTGTTTGTATGTTTGTGTGTCTGTTTGTTTGTATGTTTGTGTGTCTGTTTGTTTGTATGTTTGTGTGTCTGTTTGTTTGTATGTTTGTCTGTCTGTTTGTTTGTATGTTTGTCTGTCTCTTTGTTTGTATGTTTGTCTGTCTGTTTGTTTGTATGTTTGTCCGTCGGTTTGTTTGTATGTTTGCCCGTCTGTTTGTTTGTATGTTTGTCCGTCTGTTTGTTTGTATGTTTGTCTGTCTGTTTGTTTGTATGTTTGTCTGTCTGTTTGTTTGTATGTTTGTCTGTTTGTCTGTTTGTCTGTCTGTTTGTTTGTATGTTTGTCCGTCTGTTTGTTTGTATGTTTGTCCGTCTGTTTGTTTGTATGTTTGTCTGTCTGTTTGTTTGTATGTTTGTCTGTCTGTTTGTTTGTATGTTTGTCTGTCTGTTTGTTTGAATGTTTGTCTGTCTGTTTGTTTGTATGTTTGTCTGTTTGTTTGTATGTTTGTCCGTCTGTTTGTTTGTATGTTTGTCTGTTTGTTTGTCTGTTTGTCTGTTTGTCTGTCTGCCTGTTTGTCTGCTTGTTTGTTTGTCTGTTTGTCTGTTTGTCTGTCTGTTTGTTTGTATGTTTGTCCGTCTGTTTGTTTGTATGTTTGTCCGTCTGTTTATTTGTTTGTTTGTCTGTCTGTTTGTTTGTATGTTTGTCTGTCTGTTTGTTTGTATGTTTGTCTGTCTGTTTGTTTGAATGTTTGTCTGTCTGTTTGTTTGTATGTTTGTCTGTTTGTTTGTATGTTTGTCCGTCTGTTTGTTTGTATGTTTGTCTGTCTGCTGGTTTGTATGTTTGTCTGTCTGTCTGTTTATTTGTATGTTTGTCTGTCTGTTTGTTTGTATGTTTGTCTGTCTGTTTGTTTGTATGTTTGTCCGTCTGTTTGTTTGTATGTTTGTGTGTCTGTTTGTTTGTATGTTTGTGTGTCTGTTTGTTTGTATGTTTGTGTGTCTGTTTGTTTGTATGTTTGTCTGTCTGTTTGTTTGTATGTTTGTCTGTCTCTTTGTTTGTATGTTTGTCTGTCTGTTTGTTTGTATGTTTGTCCGTCGGTTTGTTTGTATGTTTGCCCGTCTGTTTGTTTGTATGTTTGTCCGTCTGTTTGTTTGTATGTTTGTCTGTCTGTTTGTTTGTATGTTTGTCTGTCTGTTTGTTTGTATGTTTGTCTGTCTGTTTGTTTGTATGTTTGTCTGTCTGTTTGTTTGTATGTTTGTTCGTCTGTTTGTTTGTATGTTTGTCTGTCTGTTTGTTTGTATGTTTGTCTGTCTGTCTGTTTATTTGTATGTTTGTCTGTCTGTTTGTTTGTATGTTTGTCTGTCTGTTTGTTTGTATGTTTGTCCGTCTGTTTGTTTGTATGTTTGTGTGTCTGTTTGTTTGTATGTTTGTGTGTCTGTTTGTTTGTATGTTTGTCTGTCTGTTTGTTTGTATGTTTGTCTGTCTCTTTGTTTGTATGTTTGTCTGTCTGTTTGTTTGTATGTTTGTCCGTCGGTTTGTTTGTATGTTTGCCCGTCTGTTTGTTTGTATGTTTGTCTGTCTGTTTGTTTGTATGTTTGTCTGTCTGTTTGTTTGTATGTTTGTCTGTCTGTTTGTTTGTATGTTTGTCTGTCTGTTTGTTTGTATGTTTGTCCGTCTGTTTGTTTGTATGTTTGTCCGTCTGTTTGTTTGTATGTTTGTCTGTCTGTTTGTTTGTTTGTATGTTTGTCTGTCTGTTTGTTTGTATGTTTGTCCGTCTGTCTGTCATCACTGGTCATTTCCATAATGAGTGAAACCGTGTAAAAACGTTGGATGTCAGTTTTCTCTTTCTCTCACGCAGACCATTCATTCTGTTTGGCGTTTCCAGATCTTTACTTATAATATGATGTCATCATAGAGATTATGCTTGTTAAGTTCACAAAGTAATCACACTAAAAAAAGATTATTATTAATAATAATAATAATACTAATAATATTTGTAATAATGATAATAATAATAATAATATTAGTTATAATAATAATAATAATAGTAATAATGATTGTAATAATAATAATAATAATAATAGTAATAGTAATAATAACAATAATAATAATAATAATATTTCATGTGTCAATTGGTTGTAAACGCAGAGTTTCACATATTCTGAGTCTGAGAATTTGTCTTTCATCAAACACCAGCAGGACATCGGTCCAAAGGTAGGTAACACACGATTTGGGATTCAATTGGTGCAAACTGTTGAACGGTTTATTTATAGATTGGCAGGCACAACCGAAGCAGAACAGAGGTAGAACAGAGGTAGAACAGAGGTAGAACAGAGGTAGAACAGAGATAGAACAGAGGTAGAACAGAGGTAGAATAGAGGTAGAACTTAGTGGAAGATAGATGTATAACAGAGGTAAAACAGAAATAGAACAGAGGTAGAATAGAGGTGGCCATCAGATAGTCGCAATAGTCGCTGATCACACATAAGAGCTACTTCAATCTTTGCAAAAATTTTCATCAGGGTATTTAGTTACTCTTGATTGGCTGGCGATTGGCAAAATAATCTCTGATCTTGGCTTTCCATCGGTTGATGCATTGTGCTTGAAAATAGGAGCTATATCATTTGCACATTTTTACCTAGTATGCAGCCATTTATGCCGTATAGACAGAGACAGATAGACAGACGGACGAGGGACGAACAGACGAAGAGACTGACAAACAGATATAGACAGCCAACTAAGTCATGCAGATTGAAAGACGGTGGTGCTAATGTCGTCCTAGGATCTCTTCCAGTCGTGAGCTCCAAATCATGCCAACCAGCATTCAAGCTAACCGCATAAAATGTCAATGATAATCAAGACTCACGACCAATCCATCGATCAATCCATCGATCAATCCATCGATCAATCCATTGATCAATCTATCGATCAGTCCATCGATCAGTCCATCGATCAATCCATCGATCAATCCATCGATCAATCCATCGATCAATCCATCGATCAATCCATCGATCAATCCATCGATCAATCCATCGATCAATCCATCGATCAATCCATCGATCAATCCATCGATCAATCCATCGATCAATCCATCGATCAATCCATCGATCAATCCATCGATCAATCCATCGATCCCAGTTGTCATTCTATAATTATCTCAATCAATTTCTCGATCATTAAATTTATTTTTTCCATAGCCCTATCTCGTTTCAGTCTTCAATAAAAAAAAACCTCTGAACGATTCGTGGATTATACCATTAGACATTATTATGTGTTGGTTGGTTTGTCAGTCGGTGCGTCGTGTGTCAGTCTTTCGATGGTTGATCAATTTCCTCATCGGAATCCACGTCGCCTTCATTGCGGTCGCTGTAACACTCTCTACCAGATACCTCACCGCTGCCAAACTGTCGGCTGTCTACACCCGTATCCTTTCAACACCACTCCTCTGATTTGGGATGCATAGACTGAAGAGACTTCTATAGCGCCATATTACAGTCTTGGCCAAAAGTTTGCGCGACAGCCAATTTCAGGCATATATTCCACCGTTTTGATGTTTTCTGGGTTTTTATGAGCTATTTTTTAGTTATTGTGCTTCTTCTGCTATCAGTATCATTTCACCAGACAGTATCTAGAGGCAATTCTTGGAAAATTTAGGTAAATTTTAAACTTTTATTATTTTTGCCCCGGTGGGCTGTCATTTCAAGCAAGAATATGCATAAATGTTGTACAAAGGTTGATGCTCTAGTAACATGTCATTTGACCAATTTTATTGCAGTTTTTAAGTACTTATACTACACAATGTGTGCTGTAATGTTAAAACACATTAGTTTTTTCTTTGTGAAGAGTAATCATTGATTTCAATTGCTTTTGTGTGCACTGCTGAACTAACCATGGTTCGTGAAAGAGAGCTCATACCACTAAAGCCGGCATAAGTAAGCGGCCTTGATCCAGTTGATCAAGTCTGTCTCAGATGCTGGACTCAGCAGAGAGACCTTTCATCAATATTCACACGTTCTCAATGATGTTAAAATCTGGACTGCTAACAGGCCACGGATCCAGCAGCGGAATACCCTTCTGCTCCAGCCAGGATTTCACGGCCTTCGTATCATGACTTGGTGCACTGTTCTGTTGGAAGTGGCTGATGTCATGGATATGTATTGAGTTTGGCAGTTTCTCTTTCCGGATGTTAAGATGCATAGTTCCATTTGTTGTGGTGTTCTTTGGCATTATCCACAACCCCGTCTGTCCAGCACCTGACATTGCTTCCCACACCATAACCATCGGTGTCAACTTCATTGCTGGTATGACGTATTTGGAATCATGTCACTGGTTAGGTGGCCTCCTCACATTGTAGAAACTGCAAAATTGTGTGAAAGGGCTCTCATCCGACAATATTACCTGTTCCCATCAGAAGTTCACTCTCTGCATCTTTTACAAAAGTTCAACCCTCTTGGTGAACACCTTTTGTCTTCCACATCATAGCCGTGAATTGAAGATTTGAAGTTGTGTTTTTCAGTAACCCTATTTACAGTAGCAACAACAGTTGAGCAAGCCATCTTAATCTTCTTAGCAATCTCTCAAATATGAATCTTCTTCTTGTAGAGAATGAATTTTTAAAATCCGTCAATCATCTTGTTTCTATAGCATCCACCTTTGTACGACCTTTATGCGGATTGTTTCTTGAAATGACAGCTAACAAGGGCACAAATAATAAAAGTATGAAATTTAAATATATTTTCCAACAAATTAATATAGATGTTGTCTGATGAAATGATGCTGATAGCAGAAGAAGCGCAATCACTAAGAAAATAGTAAAGAAAAAACCCAGAAACCATGAAAACTTAGGAAAATATGCCTGAAATTTGGTTTTCGCAAACTTTTGGCCATGACTGTTTATTCAAACTATCACAGGTGACCGTTTAGATATGGAAGCGCCTTTAAATGCGTCAATTTAATCTACATCGACCAACAGCAAGTTGCAACAGTCCAGGGGTGTAACAAGCGGGGTGACAGAGGGCACCGCCCCCCCCCCCCAGTTTCAAAACTGGGGAGAAGGCCCCCCAGTTTTAATGCTCAGTGCCCCATGTCCCCCAAATTGGTTCTTTTAATGTTTCTCCAGCGACTCCTGTTAAGATAATTTGTGACCCCCCATTTCTAAAATTAAATTTTTGGGACGGGGCAAAATTCAAAAAGTGGGGACAAAAAAATTTTTGGCGCGCAATATTTTTTAAATTATGCCCCCGACTTTTCAAACCTTATTACACCTCTGCAACAGTCTATCATCAACTAAGCATTAATATGGCGCCTGATGCCCACCGGTCAAGCACTTCTCTCGGCAACTGTGATAAGTGCCTAAGCCCCTGCGTCGTCGATGTTGTCGTCTTCATCATAGTTGTTCGTCCTTAGTCATTGTTTGTTGCTATCAAGTGATAAAGGATTGTCGTCATCCGACTTGTCTCGTTCTTCCAACGTTCGTCTGGATGATAATCAACTTGTCTCTCGTCTCCATTGGATCATACTTCGTTACATTCCACGCAGTCAGTACAACCTCCTCCTCCTCCTCATCATCATCATCATCATCATCATCTTCCTCCTTCTTTTCCTTCTTCGTACTCCTCCTCCTGTTCTTCCTCCTCGTTCCTAGTTCTTATTAGAAGATTTCTGGATTCCTATATAAGTATAATCATCGGTGGGGTCTCTACAGTTATTGTTTTCATCGTCATCGTCATCGTCGTCGTAGTCGTCGTCATCATCATCCTCGTCATCATCATTGTCGTCGCAGTCATCGTGTGTGTTTTGTCGTTGTAGCCGTTGGCTGCTGGAAGTGGAATACCAAACATAAAGTGTTATCTGAATGGAATTCGAATGCCAGGCTTAATGAGTCTACGGACCTTGCTGGCAAAGGCAGGAGGAGTCGTTCTATCTGTTGCAGGGGGATTGGCATGTGGAAAGGTAGCCAACCAACCATCCAACCATATATGTACATCCATTTATTATAATCCATCCATACATTCAACCATCCATCTGTTCATCCATATACATCCATATATTATCATCCATCCATCCATCCATCCATCCGTCCGTCCATCCATCCATCCACATACATCCATATATTATCACCTATCCATCCACCCATCTATCCATCCATTCATCCATCCATCCGTCCGCCCATTCGTCCGTCCATTCGTCCTACCATTATGCCAGATGTGGTCGAATGCATTTTTGCCTCTGATAAATCATTATATAATTTCCTAATGATTCTTTCTAGGAGGGTCCAATGATTCACTCTGGAGCCATCTGTGCCTCGGGTCTGTCAGCATCCGAATGCCGTTGCAAAGGAAGAATCATCCGACCAAAGGTAGGATGCACCTTCTACATCATTAAAACATCTCTCTCATTGGTACTAAGTATACCTCCATATGCCAGTCTCTCTGTGTGCGGCTATATGCGCGTGTGTGTGTGACTGTGTGTGTGCATCTGTTTCTTTGTCTTTTTTGCTCAATCGTTTTCTAATTCGACAGCAATTTCGTCATCGACCTAATTCAGTCGACCTGACCCAGATTCGGTGACCTGTGTCGCGTCTGATTGGTCGTCTGTTCTCTATAGGTCTTAGATGCTCTGAGGACGGATGAAGAGAGGAGGGACTTCGTGGCCGCTGGAGCTGCTTCCGGTGTCTCAGCCGCATTCGGAAGTCCAGTCGGTCAGTCAACGAACAAAAGGCAGACGATTGATGACGACGACGATGATGATGATGTTGTTGATGATGATGAAGGTGGTGATAGTCGTGAGTGGTCGTTGCAATGACCGCAGTTATAGAGGTTCAAATGCGACACAAAGTTCGGTTCTCTATTCAAGACTTTGAAGAACGAAGCTCTAATCCCCTGTGTATATTTACTTTACTTACAAGTTTATAGGCGACCTCATTCCTAAGTTCCTGTAGACGTATCCAAGAAATCAACTACCCACGAAACCACTTACCCACTAAGCCATCTACCCACCAAATCAACTAACCACATACCTGCTCAGTGCTCACCTATACTTACCTCTTAAACTGTTGTTGAGGAGGACATTGTTGATGACGTTGACCTGTTGACTTATCTACATGGAAGCCAGTGCAGAAGACCTTTGAGTATCGATTGTTCTCATGATATCTGAAAGCTTTGTGTGTTGATTGAATGTGTACAGGTGGTGTTCTCTTCAGCCTCGAAGAAGGAACGAGTTTCGTCAAACAAGCACTCACTTGGAGAATGGTCCGTAGACCTACATACATCCAACTTCTCTCCTTGTAACAGCAACAACGGCATAATAATAATAATTATTATTATAATTATAATAATCAAAATGAGTCGGCATCATTAGAAAGTTAATCTTTGCTACCTGATACTTTCCCGGCTAAACTTTAAAATTCGTGGCGCCTTTATACAACAATAACAATTAATAAAAAATAATAAAAACAATTTAATAAAATGACAGGAGAAGTAGGCTCCATGAAACAGCAGCATCAATATATTATTTGGTAACGTCTTAGCAATTTAAGATGATGCCTGCCTGATATGCATGTCTGTGTATGTTCAGTTGTTTTCTTCGATGACCGCCTGTCTCGTTCTGAATGTCCTGCTTAGTGCCATCAATGGACATCCTGAGGATATGTCACATCCAGGTCTCGTCAGCCTAGGACACACTGGGGTCAGTCAGTACACAGTTATCAGTACAGAAATTAACAATCAGCACAAACAGTGAGATATAATAATTGAGCCTCGATCGATCGAATTGCAAAATAACTGACGGATTGTTTGAGATTATAATGGATGAGAAGCTACAAGAAAACAATGATTGTAGATTTACCTAATTAGATTTCTATGCGCTAATGGACAATTCATTCAAAGCCAACCACTCTATTCGTTGAACTGAACGATCTTCAAACAATACGGATTTTGCTCTGGGTGTGATTTTTTATATCTGAGTTCTTGTTCTTGTCTATTTTTCTAGGACATCAGTTTTCGTACGTTTGAGATTCCAATCTTCATTCTTATGGGAATATTCGGTGAGTCCACCTCCGTTCAATCGTAGATCTATTCGGATCCTGAAGTATGGTATATATGTAGGCTTATGCTACTCCTCTGTTTTGAGTCGATACGAAATACATCCTCTCTATAGGATGGAACGATGCCAAGCTAGTAAATTAAATTGATGCAATTTAGGTAAATGATGTAGGCCTAATGGTTCGGCTTCAAGGTCGTCTTGAAGTCTAAGGTCTAATTCATCGAGCGACGACTCATGGCGCGAAGTCTTCGGCTAGGCGAACGATTTACCGTTCGACCAGACCTCTCCCAGGCGAGCGCCCAAGGAGAGCGATCGATCGCTGTCCTGAAATGGGCAGTTCTGATTACAAAATGTAAAATGTTGAATGACAATAAAACTAGAAATCACCGACAACGCTTTAAAAAAATACAGAGGTAGACTCAAAAGGAAAAGCTATTCAGTTGCTAAACATTTACTTCAGAATTCCTGTATTTCAATTCCAATGTTTTGGGCCTATCTTCGTGGGAGGATGGAACCCAAACCGGTGGTGTGCTTACGAGAAGCCAATTGTCGACTGATGCGGGAAGAATTTTCCATGGGTTTTAGATTACTTCCATGGGTGAGAGATAGTCCACATTGTGAAAGGACGATTCAGAAACGCCTCTTGTACTACGTTTTGTCTTGTAGGCGGATTGGTTGGTGCGATATTCGTTCAGCTGAACTGCACGGTCACACTATGGCGCCGAAGGTAAAGAAACATCCTCCGATCTTATATCCAATGGGTCTTTTCATTATCGCAACTGCCATTGTTATGATTGAAAACTATCCTCAATTCCCTCTCTTCAAGTCTACTAGGCTTCAATTTTAAACTTACCAATCGTATAACTATCTAAGTAATCGCCTTTATAAAATAAATACATTTATACCAATTCTCCAACGGATTACGATTCTTATCTCCTCATTTGGGTCTAACTATTGATTTATGCATGACGTGTTACGACATCGAAGCCGTAAGCTTTGATCACACAATTGACCTACTTCATTAGAACAACCAGACTTCAAATGATCCCGATGTAATTCGCTATTGATGATGCCGTCCTAATTAAGACTGGTTGTTAAGCAACCATTGACCTTGGACGAGATAATGTTCTGTCGTGCTTCATACAATGTTCGTAGTCGTTATAGCTGCTGTCATCATCATTGTTGTTGCTGTTGTTGTTGTTGTTGATAAGGCGAGTAAAGAATGGTTGGCTGAAGGTTGGTGAGGCTGTGTTCATCGCCGCATTCAGCGCCGTGGTCTTCGTCTGCCTCATTTACATCGTTCCCGACTGCCAACCAATCAGAGGCTACAGCCATTCAGATCAACAGGCGTTGCCTAGCAACAGCTCCAACGTCAGCACCGAACAAACGTTGTCTCCGCCGCAGGATGACGTCAGTGGGTGGAGCAACGCGGTGAATGATGTGAACACGAGCGAATTAGATGACGACCCGTATGGTTACCATGGTGCACATGGTTACGTATTTCAGGTAGGTAGGAATCCTGGGTGTCACCATCTCTGACCGAGTTGCAAGCTTTAAGGAACACAATGAAAAACACTTGCTGTAAAGCCCGGCAATGCATGTTCGCTCTTCGTATTTAGTTGTCCATGGTCTTCGTGATCAACGACTGTTTGATGTTGTTCGTGCTACCACCCTAGCACGACTACTCTATGTCTCCTCCGTTTGGTGGGGATTCGCCAATGCAGAGGAGCCAAATCGCCTTAATGATCTCCTTAGAAAATTGACTTGTTCTGGCTTCCTTCCGGTTGACTTTCCTTCTTTTGAAAAGCACTGCTCTAAATTGGACTTTGTTCTCTTGCGCTCAGCCCTGTTGGACCTATGTCACATCCTTCATAACGTTCTCTCTCCGCAAAAGATCACTCTTTACAACACGCGACCTAGGCCACATGACATAATCCTAGCTAGAGTTGATGCCTTTGAAAAAAGTTCTTTTATCATGGGAATATTATATGATTTTTCTTAAAGTTGTAAACTATTGTTCGTTTGCTGGCATTCTAGTAAAGAATATTCTTACTTACTTACTTACTTTCTTATTATTATAAGCGTTGGACAGAAGAACTATTTGCGTCACTTTGCTCTGTGTGGCGCGAATACTTCGGCTGAATTTCTTTAGTTATTGCTATTTATTGCAACTTTGCTATCCTAACATTGCTATCCTAACATTGCTATCCTAACATTGCTATCCTAACATTGCTATCCTAACATTGCTATTCTTTATATTGAAACGTCATCGACTTCTCATGTGACAGTTGTAGGCAAGTCGGTGATATCTCTCAATTACTAATCAAGAAATTACATGTAGTCCGACTACCGACTACAAAATCAAATGACTACTTGTGACCGACTAGATGGTCATGAATTTGGTTGTATTGTTGTTGTTTCAATGAAGGGTTTTTGTTCTTTTGGTGACCATAACCGAATGGCCAACATTCTCTTCAAGACGGGAGAAGGAGGATTGCATGCCATGCTGCATGCTCCACTTGGTTAGTTGTTCAGTCCCAATCTAATGTAAGCATATATAGAGGACAGTTCAGAGAGCAGTCCATAGGGCAGTCCAGCGGGTAATTCTGACTAGTGATGGATCAGAAACTTTGCAACAGAGGGGTAACAAGGTTTTGAAAAGGGGGGCATAATTTTAAAAATATTGCGTTGCCCTCTCACTTTTTTTATTTTGCCCCCCATAAATTTTAAATATGGGGGGAACAAATTATCTTAACAAAAGTAATCTTAAAAATCCATTGGATAAACATAAAAAGAACCGATTTGGAGGGGGCACATGGGGGGGCACTGAGAACTAAAACTGGGGTTTTGCCCACCCCCCCCCAGTTTTGAAACTGGGGGGCCGGTGCCTCTGCCCCCCGCTTGTAACACCCCTGCTTTGCAAGACAATCATTGAAACTAGCGGTGTCTATTCGAAATATTCTTTGATGATCCGCGATACTTTTTTGAGTTGGAAATTCATTCTCTGCGCAAAAATTTCTCCTAAATAATTTCTTAATTTTTTCCTACAATTCATTCATTTTCTGTGCATTTCTTACATTTGACCCCACCTCCTCTCATCCGCCCTCCATTCACCAACGAAATCCGCCTCTTTTTGTCACCCCATGTACCCCAATCCATGTACCCCAATCCATGTACCCCAATCCATGTACCCCAATTCATGCACCCCAATCCATGTTCCCCAATCCATGTACCCCAATCCATGTACCCCAATCCATGTACCCCAATCCATGTACCCCAATCCAGTGTGTGTGTGTGTGTTTGGTTGTGCAGACGAGTGGCACATTCTTCCTCTGTTCGTCCTATTTATCGTCTATGGTCTGTTGACTACGTGGACCTATGGTCTTTCCGTTTCCAGTGGAGTCTTCATTCCATCGCTTCTCATCGGAGGCATCTGGGGAAGAATCGTCGGCATCGTTGTCATGACTTACATCCCGACAGCGGTAAACGAACACACGCACACTTACACGCGCACACACACGCACACATAGTCACATAGATGAGAGCGAGAGAGACAGAGAGACAGACAGACAGAGAGCGATAGACAGACAGAGAATGGAAAACAGAGAGAGAGACAGACAGACAGACAGACAGACAGAGAGCGATAGACAGACAGAGAATGAAAAACAGAGAGAGAGACAGACAGACAGACAGAGACAGACAGACAGACAGAGAGCGATAGACAGACAGAGAATGAAAAACAGAGAGAGAGAGAGAGAGAGAGAGAGAGAGAGAGAGAGAGAGAGAGACTGGATGCATAGACAGGGAATGACGATCTGATTCGTTAAACAGCTCGATCCATCATATAATAATCGTTCTTTCTGATTCATTGCTTCATGTAGCGCCTCTACACGATACTAACGATACTAAACCCTTTCACCACTACATGTGTCTAAATGTCTATCTATACAGGGTACGAACATCGCCAAGTACGTGCTCGTGGGAGCCGCCGCCAACCTAGGTGGTGCCACTCGCATGACCCTCAGCCTCGCTGTCATCGTCATCGAATGCACCGGTGACGTCACCTTCGGACTACCAATCATCATCGCTCTCATCTTCGCCAAATGGACTGGTGACTTATTCAACCCCGTGCGTTTCTCTCGTACATTAATACAATTCGCATGCCATGCAATGAGAAGTAGACATTTGCTCGGTTTTAATTTCAAGACGATTATGACGCGTTCAAGTGGTTTCATCTCTCCATGTAATGATTTTAAAAACCTACCATCAGCCACTTTGGAATCTAATGCGAAACGCAGCGCCTGAGAATGAGCTTGTACCCTGTGAGATTCCTATCGTTTGATTACCTCTTTAGTTATTTTACGATATAAAGACATTTATTATTCGATTCTTAAGGGTTGAATATGCTAAACATGTCCAAAATAATTATATAAGGAAAATTTTTCGATTGTACGGGCGCTATACGAACGTTGTGCTGCGCTACATCATCGCCTGTGTTGAACTCAACACAGGGCATCTACGACCTTCACATTGAAATTCAGGGCATTCCGCTGTTGCCATGGGAACCACCAGAAATGTCCTACAACATCAAAGCCAGGTAGACTCAGAAGTAAATGATTTAGAACTTAAACAAATTCAGTGAGTAATCATCAAACTCTCTTCTGAATAATTTCAACGATTCTGCTTTTAAAGTCTCTCAAAAGCATTCTCTCAGATCAACTCCTCTTTCACAGATGCATGGGTGACATCATAATATGTTTTACGTCATACTATCCCAGATATATTCTTGACGTCACAATAGTCGAAAGATTTGCTCGATGTAATAGTAAGAAAGTGTTTAATGCTAAATCATTGCTTCAGATTGTACAATGTGACGTTATAGTGTGGGTGACATCGTAGTAGCGAAATGTGCACGTAACTCGTAGATGACGTTATCTTGTGCGTGTGACGTTTTGTAGCGAGGTGATGACGTGTCCAGTCGATTGTCTGCAGTTGACAGAGAAGACGAACCTCCTCGAATCAATTCTCATTTCGACGTCATCGCACAATGGATATCCGGTCGTTGAAGTAGGAGTGATGTCAGCAGCAACGCAGCAGACGGACAAAGAACAACGTCACCAGGGCATCATCCTACTGGCACACGATGACGTCAATAACAATGATGACAATGAAGATAACGTAGGCATTTCATGAACAGAACAATGGAGATATGATATCATTATGTAACATAAGTATTGTCATTATTATCTTTTGGCTATTGTCACTAAGTTCCTACGTTGAACGCCGGGTATGACGTCAACCATTCCTTCATTATCTTAGTGAATTAATTGAAGGCCACTTCAATGAATCTACTGTAAGTCCATTACTACAACTGAATTGAATTAACGGTCTGTGTAGGAATTGAGAAGAATCGGTCGATTGAAAGGATTTCTTCAAAGAAAGGATATCGAATGCATTGTCAGCGAATGCAAGGTTAACAATCAAAGCAATTATCATTACATAATCATTATCATCATCATCATCATCATCATCGTCGTCGTCGTCATCGTCGTCGTCATCACCACCACCACCATTATGCATCGGTGTATGGATCGTGGATATATATATACATATATATACATATATATATATGCATGTATGTATCTGCATTCTGCATGGGCCATGTATTCACGAGTGCATATCTGTGTATGTATGTACTTAATGTACATAGTATCCCATAATACGCTGCATATCTGCTTATGTATGTATGTATGTATGTATGTATGTATGTATGTATGTATGTATGTATGTATGTATGTATGTATGTATGTATGTATGTATGTATGTATGTATGTATGTATGTATGTATGTATGTATGTATGTATGTATGTATGTATGTATGTATGTATGTATGTATGTATGTATGTATGTATGTATGTATGTATGTATGTATGTATGTATGTATGTATGTATGTATGTATGTATGTATGTATGTATGTATGTATGTATGTATGTATGTATGTATGTATGTATGTATGTATGTATGTATGTATGTATGTATGTATGTATGTATGTATGTATGTATGTATGTATGTATGTATGTATGTATGTTTGTATATTTGTACGTGCGTACGTTCGTTCTGTGATCTGGAATCGATGTCTGATGCTATCCTAGAATTCTGGCGAAAGCAGCAACCAAGAAGTCGACCTTGAACCATACATGGACCGATCTCCCATCTCCATTCATCAGGTAAGTGCCATTCTTTCTCTGTATGTCTATCTGTGTCTGTCTGCCTGCCTGCCCGTCTGTCCGTCCGTCTGTCTGTTTGTTTGTCTGCCTGTCTGTCTGTCTCTCTCCTCATCGTCATCCGCAGATCGTTGTCAGTCTGTGACAAGGTAGTAAGTAATTAGTCAATTAGTCATTTAATAAGTCAAACGCTCACGTTTTATAAAATGAACAAAAATTGAATAAGAAACGGATGACCTTGGAATTAAATGACTGATTCAGTTGGAACTATGTCTTACGGTGACTGAGAGATCGCTAATAGTACAATTATTATTATTACTTTGTTTTTCATCGTCATCATAATTATTATAACGATTATTATTATTATTTTATTTACTTTGAAATGAGAATAGGAGAAGATGCTAGAGAGGATGATGTATGCTTATTGCCTCTGCTGTGTTTGCGTTCTTCTTCTTCTTCTTCTTCTTCTCCTTCTGTTCGTTTTATCGTCTGTCTCTAGGACACTTCGCTGCCTCGGATATTCAAGATCTTTCGAGGACTTGGATTACGTCATTTGGTCGTTGTCAACGATCAGAATACAGTAAGGAATCCATAAATTCACACACTCCCAGAGATAAATACAGAGACGGACAGAGACAGACAGAGACAGAGACACACAGAGATATAGACATAGGGAGAGAGACATATGAAGAGACAGAGACATAGACACACACACAGACAGAAACAGACAGACACAGAGACACAGAGAGAGATATATATAGGAAGAGACAGAGGCATGGACACACATAGAGACAGAAACAGACAGAGACAGAGAGAGACAGAGACATACAGAGAGAGAGAGAGAGAGAGAGAAAGAGAGAGAGACATAAGAAGACACAGAGGCGACTGTCTGGTGATCTGTTGTTGTTTCTTTGTTGCTGTTGATAGGTCGTTGGAATAATAACGAGAGTCAATTTGGCCAAATATCGAACAGAGGGTCATTTCGGTCACTTCACCCTCATACAACTCACCATCGACTAAGACTAGCATCTCACTTTCCTTCCATCATTCCGTCCATGTATTCGTCGGAAAAAATACCTAATATATTTAACAAATACCTTTGTTATGACATGGGTCCTCACACCACGCCATAAGAAGTCCTCACGTCTTAAGGGTTCCCTATGCCAGAACTAATGTTAGATAAGTATCTATTAAGTGGCAAGGTCCCATAACTTGGAACGCTATTCCAGCCACCATTTACTTGTCCTGCAGCATTAACTCCTTTAGAACCAAAATGATTTCTCATATTTTCGACCAAAGTAGGACAATGGAAGGATTGGGATCCTGAAACTCAGAGGGTTAGGGAGGGAGGGATGGGGTGTGGGTCAAATGAAAAGACCATTCTATTCAATCTGATCGAGTGATAAAAAAAGAAAAATTAATGTACTAGTTTAATCTTGGCTCATGTAGGCCAACAAAATCAATAAATCAAAAAGTGTTTTATTGTAACCAACAACAAAATAGAGCCCATCTCACAATATGCATAAGCAAATTTTTATTGGCTACAATGGGAGTCCCAGAAGGGATGCGAATCCCGCTAAATAGGGACCCCCTTGTAGCAACTATATCACACTTGTATAGCTGCATCATGCTTAACTTCCATAGCCTCTTCTTTAGCTGAATTAATAAACTGCTCCTTCGTTAATGGAATAGTTCCACATGCGTTAACAATGGCCAAAGTTGTACCCATCTACAAAAAAGGAGAAAAAGACAATTATAGCTAACTACCGGCCTATCTCCATCCTACCTTACTTTGCAAAATTTTATGAAAAGCTTATGTACGATCGACTCTCAAATTATGTTAAAAAGACAGCTGTTATATACCAATCCCAACATGGATTCCAATCAAGGCACTCCCCTTATATGGCACTATTAGAAATGCAGGATAAAATATCGAATGCCATTGAAAAGAACTAATATTCTGTGGGAGTTTTTTTGACCTTGCAAAAACATTCGACACGGTAAATCACAGTATCCTACTAAAAATTGAAAAATTATGGTATAAGAGCGGAACAACTACAAGGAGTACATACAGGCTATTGAAAATTACGGAACAATCCTGGCGCTCTTGCAAATTGTTTCTTAATTAGCTACATATACTGCATAAATGTAATTTTCTTAAGATAACCTGTATCATCTAATTCTTTGTTGCATTTATTGTCGTACCTCTTCACTTACTGTAGCTACATTTTGTTAGTTAAGACTAGTTAAGTTTTATGTTTTTACACCGTTGAATCTATTATCTTTTCCCTTGAACCTTATCTTACCGGCTATCACTTGTCTATAAGTTATCCAACTAGGTGACCCTAACTTGCGTGACCTTTGATCCCGGGTCTGCTGAACTTATCTCAGCCTCCTTACTCACTCCATGACTCCTCCTCTCGTTTCTCAACTAGAGTTAGACTTACTTACTATTTTGTTGTGGATTCGTTATAAATTGTTGCATATAATGATGATCAGCCAAATAAATTTATTTGATTGATTGATTGAACGATTTGAATAAGAAGATAATTAATTGGGTTGAGGTGATATTTTAATAGACCTATATCTGATCGATCTGTGTTACAAGGAGGAGCAAAAGAAAGAGGAGCAATCGTAATCGTAATCCCAGCATTTCTACAGCGCCCACAAAAGCCAAGTCACGGGAACCAGCCTATTCACAGGCGCTTAATCAAAACAGAATCGATAGGCAGAGGGATTAAAATCCAGAGAGTCAGATAGGCAGACTGCTAAGACGAATGGTGCTTGGAGTTGAAACAGCGAGGAAGTGGTGGTTCGGCAGTCAATCAAGCAGAGACAGATGAGCCTAACTTTTGCATGAATTTCCTTTTCCGTATCTCACATACCACAGACTGCCTTATTCTGTTGATACCTTATCGCACGGCTGTCTTCGCTTCCATCTTTCAGCTAAAGTGGAGTCGACCCAGTGTCAAAAAAGTATTCACACCTTCGTATAGGCCTAGGGGGCCGTTCACATATTATATAACGCTCAAGGGGTAGGTGGGTTCCGGTTTTGTTAGCGTTATATTGTGTAGGGTGGGGGTAGGTTGAAGGTTTTGTTATATAACAAACCTTTTTCAGCTTATGCTATTTTGCCTGTGTGTTTGCTAATTGGAAATTCCATGTACCACGGACCTTCATTGTTCAATCAAAGTTCACAATACGCTGTGAACCCAAACTAGCATCATTA
Organism: Bimastos eiseni; assembly: GCA_959347315.1. Classification (NCBI taxonomy): domain Eukaryota; kingdom Metazoa; phylum Annelida; class Clitellata; order Crassiclitellata; family Lumbricidae; genus Bimastos; species Bimastos eiseni. The sequence continues at coordinate 34,430,313 of OY365815.1, forward strand.
GCTGCCACCTGGCGAATTGATTTGTTATTTAGTTATTATTTTATAAATCCACTTTTAACAATTTGCTGTTTACAATTTTGACAATTTCATGTGCATAGCTTTAATCGCTCTAAAATTCAATTCTCTGTGTTTTGTTTTGATTCAGGTTCATATTAAAATTAATTCACTTGAAATAATTATTTTGGTAGGTATCATCAGTATCAGTATATATCAGTATGATGTTTGATTTCATTTTCTACAGTATGTGTAAATCGTTTGTTTGTTTAAATACCAAATTGTAGTTCTAGTATACACTCTGTATACATCATACGCTATTAAATAGATTTGTACCGCGAACGTATCGATAAATACCTGATAGTGCAATATTAAACCAATCCATTCTGTGTGATACTATAATGCTCATTTCTAGTGCAAAACAGGAGGGAAACTAAAATGGTGTTTTTAAATAGGATGTACGTCGATCACTACCATGTATTATCATGCTGTATTATAGTAGCTTAGGCTACATGTAGATACATGGTGATAATCGTCGATTACCAAATTAGTTACCGTAATTAATACAAGTGAATTTAGCGCCATGAAAAGTCCGACTATTAAGATGCAGAGGAGCCTCATACATCCGGTCTGATCATCAATGACACGAGGGAGTACTTAATTTTAAGGTAGCTTTTGTTACATTGCTAATTGGGCATATAATGATTTTTAATGCAGTTCTTGAAATGGATAAAGGCAATTATCAGCTGAATCACTACTATTGAAGTGCTAACTAACATCGTATTGTTATAAAAGTTTCATACTGTGCAACACCATTATGTCGATTGTATGTCTTTTAACGTGCTTATAGACTAGGGTGGGGTAGGGGGTAGATAGCCTATCTGTTATATAATATAGGGGTGGGGGTCACAGCTGCTGTTATATAACGTCATTAGGGGTAGGGGTGATCCCAAAATTGGGATTTTATGCGTTATATAATATGTGAACGGCCCCTAGGGCTACAAAGCCCTACCTGATGTGACGATTGAGGACCATATAAATACGATTGTTCCATTATTCGAGGGGTCTTCATTAGCTATTAATCAACGCATGCGTTAATTGCTTTGTTCATTTCCTTATTCATCGAATGTGTGTGATTCTCTAATGTTCAATTCGTAATAATAAGTAGATGAGCTATGCGCTTAATCGGATTTAATCCATCCTGTTTGGGCCTACATAATAATAAACGGCTTAGAATGCTGAGTCACTGGACAACATCATCGAGACCAATGTCTGCGCAGTCTGTGCATCACGCGACCAGTTTTTTCTTCCGCTAACCTTTTAAATTTGAAAAAGCTTCGGGCGAGAGAGAGGGGGCACTTGAGATCCGCGCCAACAGAGACGGTCTGTAAGTTGAGCTAGGTAAATATAATCATGACTTAGTATTCAGAAGCAGATGCCAGCCGACACTCCACATAGGCCTTATATAATATGTGCCATCTATAGGCTAGGTCTTTAGGCCTGTACTGACTCCATAGGTTGACTGAAGTGACAAGTAGGTAGCCTACGCTTTATGAGAATTGCGCTTTTAACTATATAGGGGCCTACTGTCGTTAGCTTATTAAGAAGGCTCGGCGTAAACAGAGCTTCGATATAACTGAGTTGCAAAACGGTTGTTGATAAATCGATTTTTACTGGGTAGAACTGAGGATAGGCTAAGCAGAGGTTGTAGTGTCGAGAGTAGTACAGAGTTGAAGTACGGTCTAAACGAGGCAAGGCGAGCGATGACAATATTAATAACTATAGTAATACTAATTTAAACAAATAATAGTTTGATATATATATATATATATATATATATATATATATCGATTTTATTTTGCCTTAGCAATTTCCCGCAAGACAGACGTTTATGGTTGTAGACAAAATGTATAGAAGGACTATAATTTTGGGTTGTAGAAATCTCAAGCCTACGATTTGAACAGCAGCTAGCAGTCCTTGACCTGGATTTTAGAACCTTTTGCGCATGCGCCGTGTCCTACTTAAGAGTCTGCAGATGGAACCGAGTAAAATATCAGTGGCGATCGGCTGATATCATCAATAATTTTTAATCGATGTTTAGTTCTTCAGTTTTATTTATATTTGGTTTGCGTTGGTTAGCGATTGCCGAAATTAACTGAATGTACGAAGCAGAGTGTGAATCAACTGTGCTTTGGTTTAAAAATGACTGATTAAACTTTTAGAACTCGTCGCAATGAAATATTCCTCAAACATAGATGAGAGAGCGCTATAGAAGTGAAACTGTGATCGGATGAATGGTCGACTGTTGTGGAGTTGTACAGTAATTGTAACATGGCTAGTGTTCTGAGGAAGACGACGCTTGGCATTGAGGGTTCTCGTAATTGAACCGATGGGGCGCAATGTCACATCTAGTATGGGCTATGCGCATAATCGTACGACATGGGCGCCCTCCTCGTATACTTGGCTTCTGACAGAAAGAATATATGGCGAAAACTCTACAACAGCTACAAACAACGATACTTCGTTGCTCAGCTGTCAAACATTCGAACTACAGTACAGAATCATACCATCTGTCATTTGCATCTTCCTTTTCCTCTTTGGCGTCCTATACTGCTTTCTTGGTGAGTTGAATATTGCTCTTTTGTTATTATGGTTTCTTGCATAGGATGTAAGACACTGGTTACATCATTTTGAAAGTGCCTAACATTTGAAGAGCTGATCAAGCAAGAAGTGAGATTTCTCCTGTACCTATTGACTTCTGCATCAGTCATGTAATGTTCAAAAATGTAGGCCTACAGTATCAACATATACATAATAGGTATGAATTGTGTTGATTTGTGTTGTCTATGTATCTTTCTAAGAAGTTGTAAAGGTGTAAAACATTGTTGTCGTCCAATTGATCTTGAGGTGTATGACTTTATGCAAAACGGTTCAATGAACTTCAAATGTCTTCTTTATTGTAAAGCATTATAAACCATAGATGAACTGTTTGTTTTCTAGGTTATCGTTTACTGAAGGCTACGACATTTGTCACTGGATTCATGTTTGGCTCTGCAGTCGTCTACTTTGTTTGCATTGAGGAGAGCATTTTGCCTCTGTCGGGTAAGATCGGGGTGTCGCTCGGAGTTGGTCTCGTCTGTGGAATGGTGGCGATGTTGCTTATCTATGTCGGATTCTTCATCACCGGATTTCAATGCGGCATTCTCCTCGCCGTCTTCTTCTTCGTGGTCGTTGAACTCTTCTATCATCCGTTCAGCAAATGGATTCCAATCGGCGTTCTTCTAGGCACTGGCCTTGCATTTGCGTTGCTCGTTCTCTACTGGCAGAAGGGTCTGATGATCGTCGGAACGAGCGTACTTGGTTCTGCGCTCGTTCTTCTGGCCATCGACTACTTCGTGGATGCGTTTCGCTTGACCGAGTTCTGTTATGACCGTCTGACCGCGAGGCATTCATCAGTGACTTTGTGTTGGTTCAGTTGGCTTCTGTTTGCGGTTTGGCCGGCGCTTTCAGTCACCAGTTGCGTCATTCAGTGGTTGGTTACAGCCTCCAACTATGACCACAAAACAAACTCTCGTACAGGTATCTTCTTCCTTTACCAAATTTACTCTTTGCTCTTAACTTTGTCCTTTAAGTAAAGAAATAAAGAAGAATTGGAGATCCATTTGAGTGAAGCAAGCAATTTACTTAGTTCCAGTTGCCTTAATTTAATGTATTACACATGGTTTTATATGTGGGCTTGTTACTGCTCTAGTTTGGCAGAGTTGTTTGAATCCTTTCTGGTAGAAATATCACAGAACGATGAGATTCCAAATGTCTGGCAGAGGCGATTGGTCGGCTGTTGTTGAAATGTTTAGAAACACCATTGTGAGCAAATGTTGCAGTAATAGAACAATCATTTTGTGTTGGTTCATGTGATTCACTTATCCTCATTTATGTTTCATGTCTCCATTAAGCCAATCACATTCTCCCATGTATTCTCTAGTTTTACCCTCTTTTCTTTAACTCGGTATGTTCCAGTCGACCTACAGAGCTGAAATTTTGCTGGCAAGTTTACATCATAATTGATCTCTTAAGGAAAATGGATCGATAATGCTATTTACCAGATTACCAAAAGTCAATAAAAAGGGTCCCGAAAAAACCTGTTTTTACTTTCACTTGTTCCATGACAAAGTCTCTTTCTCAGCATTTACTAATTCTTATATTTTCAAGTGGCAATGATTGTGAAGAGGTGTGTCATCTGAAGCCGAATTCTTTGTCGTTGATAGGTGCTCAACGCAAAATTAGTAAAAATAATCGCCGGCAGAAGTTTTCCAGCCTTGAATGTGACCAGCATCACTACCGCCATCTGTATCAGATCCGGCGAATGAACGGTGATGTCGTCTCCAAGGTAAATTTTTGTTCAGAAGATTTTATAATTTATAGTGAATTGCCAAATTATCCGATTATTTAAATAAACTTTATGAAATGCTCATCATTGATTAATATGTTTTCAACATGTGATAAGTTTTGATAGCTGTTAACTCTGTCTCATTGTAATGACCTGCCATTGTATGTGAACGTGTCATCACAGTTTTGATCATCATTTTGTGTCTAGAGCTACATAAAGAGCATTGAAGAGGCTCATCTCAGTCCTTCACTTCAACTACTAAGTCACACGACAACAGAAGCAGAAGATGCAGCAGTCGGCAGAAGGAGGCGCATGTCGTCCGAAGACACAATCGTCATGACGAGTGTCATAGACCTCGACAACAATGCGTCGTCCACAGCTTCACAGACCTAGCACTGCAGCATAAATCTCTCTCCTGCCGTCTGAACTGTCGTCCGGATGGTCGATTGACGACGTTCTGATTGGCTGATACGAGTAGTCATCTTGTGCCATTTGCCAACATACATCTTCTGATTGGTTGATATTCGCGTATTGTCGGCTGATTGGTTGATGTAATATCTGGTGGTGGGTGCGGATTGGCCAGTGGTTTACTTGTTGATTGGATTTGTGTTAATCAAAAGCTTTGTCCTGTTTGACTTACAGCCATTGCTGCATCAAGCGATCGGTTTATACGCCTGAGAGTCAATTGAGCATTTAGGCAAAGAGGCAGTCTTGTTAGGGTAAGGCAACTTGAAAACGGTTCGGTTGTGGTAGACAACCCGTTTAGTCTACTGCTATGCAATCGCCTTGTAGATAAACTCCGCGTTCTTTCATCTCCTATTTTGAGCTAAGCTGAGAACTACTGTTCGTATATGTATATATATAGCCTGTCTTATGTGATGTTCAACCGATGCTTCAGTTGTTAATTCGTATTCGATTATTATTTAATATGTGTTGGATTTTTCCTCTCTTTTACTAAGTCATGTTCTGAGTTGTTTCGTTTTATGATTCCTTTTGTTCTGTTTGTCAAGCATTTCTTTTTTCCATCAGCAAAATGAATTAAATCCCTTTCATTCGGTTTTCTGTTGGGCTGTTAATGAACGAAAAGAGATGATATTCTGAAAGAAGCGTATTTTATACTTGCGTGACTTTCTGTTGCAGATTAATATAGATTTTTTTATTCCACTTCAATCTTGAAATGTTTTCTTGTTGACAGAAGAAGAAATCAAATTTAAAACAAACTGTGTTGTGTCTTTTTGAGGAAAATGCATTTTCTTGACAACAGGGCCGTACCGAGGGGGGCCTGCGGGGCTTAGGCCCACGGCACAAATGTGGAAAGGGTGCAAATTTCAGGATGGAATAACTTATTATTCCACAAATTGCACTATTTTCACAGGGCGCAATTATAGCTCGGTACGGGCCCTGCATGCGAACATCTTTCAGAGCTGGTCCACTTTTTCCATTACATGTGTATTGCAGTAGACAATAAGGATGGTTGCTCTGGTTGGGTACAAGACAACCAGAGCTGTCTTCTACTTCCTTTAGCTATAATACATTTAATACCAGTTGATGCCAATTGGAAATACTTGGCCTCAACGGGATAAGAGGGACTAAAATGCCAATGGTTGGTTTGCCAGTGTCATGCTTCTTAGTACACTTGGGCCCATCAACACTTATCCTTTTATAAAGTCTGACTCATTCATCGATAATTGCTGAAAATATTGATTTCGTTCATAGCCCTCAAGTGAAATAATATGTTTTTTATACAGATCCAGCCAGGTTTAGAGTTTCAGTAGAAGAAACTTTTGGACAAGCATATCATTTGTCTCCAATTAACTCAACTAGGCGCCAGTCCCAAAACTGTATTAAGAAGGAGGGCTACACTAATCATCTTTTAAGGACAGACACATCATCGTTGAACAGAAACTAGCTCTTGCTAGTTTGTGGAATGGCTCAACCATCAAACAGTCAATTCAATCAAGTTGTCATAACTTGTCTGCAATGTACTACTTATAAATACTGCAAGTTTTATAATAATACACAATGTACAAAAAGAACGGTTTCTTCAATTTCAAGGACTAACAACAAAACAAGGGACTATGAATCTAACCAAGATAGGACTAAGATACCATATTACAAATGCAAGAACAACTAACAATTACATTATTAACGAACGATTTATTGACGCTTGTTCTTGCATGCTATCCTTAAAGTTATCACACAAAAATACACTTTTATAAAGAAACATTTAATTCACTTGATGCAGCACAGAAATTATTAGGTGCATTATTGAAGCCAAGGAGGAAGTAGATGGGAAAGGAGGACAGCTCTCCTCATCTTCCATCTGTCTGGGATAGCTTGAAACGACCTTTCCAGGGGGCTATCTTCTCCACCATTCCATTTGCCATCCATTAAAACTACCAATCAAAGATACTTAATAACAAGAAGAAAAAGTCTGTCTCTTCTGAAGTCCGTTCTGTCGACAGATTGCCTTCCTAACTCTTCTCAAACATCAAATGCACGATTCAAGTGTCCGTTAGTGCCAACCATGAAGCTATCGGCCGAATTGCCACCACTCAGGAAAAACATGGAAACAAATGGATGGCAGAGAAAAAGGGAAGGGAAGACAAGAAGTAGAGAAGAAAGGACGACGACGACATGAGACCTAGTCATTGGTAGGAGCAATACGTTCAAAAACATAAGAAAAAAAATGATTACATCTGAAGAAAAAAACCATCCAGTTTCCAAATTACTACTCTGAAGAAATGAATGATTTGCTGTTCATGACAAAAGCAAAACATGTTCTTCACAATCATACAAGACAAAATGATCGACTGAAAAATCACAAAATAACTCTACACCTCCTTTTTCTACTCTCTCCTCCTAATGCTCTCTCCCTCTCTCCCTCTGCATATTAAATAATGCAAAGCAGTCATGAACAAATGACGCAAAACGGCTCAAACCTACTCAAATGTGAAATGGAATTTAAACATCTAAAACGCAACCTCAAGAAAATGTGAAACGGGAATCTAAAACTTTACAGAAAATAATCAAAACTGAAAATACGGATTAATAGGAGAGACAGAGAGAGAGAGGGAGACAGACAGACAGAGAATCTTATTCTAACATATTCAGTCATCTTAATGATAATATATCTGATGACAGAGCAACAGATGAACACAAACCATCCACTTATTACATCCGTCTAAATGTCCAAATGAAGGTCAGTTCCAGTTTAATGCTCGATTCAGATTATAATCAAATGAAACGCAACAAATCTTTCACTGACTGGGACTTCGACGAACGAACAAACAAAATCATTCCGTCGCTATTTCGGTCGTCTTACAAAGGAAGAGAGACTACAAATCTAGAGAAGCGACGCTCACCAAAAACCCACATCACAGCAGCAAGTAAGTAAGAAAGTCTGAGTACCAACACGATGGAACTAAAAGGAACTCCTGTGAAACAAACAATTTCTAAGCAATGGCAACAAAATAACGATAGATCGGAAAAAGTGACAGATGACTTTCATCTTATCTGGGCTGTCGTCTTAAGAAAAGGAGGAATCATAATAATACTTGATAGTCTTTTAATTGTCCATAAAGCTGCAATACAATCGTCGCCTGTCCTGACCATTGTCTCGACTAAACGAATCATCTCAGACAGACCTCCTTGAAGAAGGCAGAAGCAGCATCTGATGTCTGATGTCGCTCCAATGCAGGTCATATATGACTCGGTCCTAATCGGTCTAAATGACGATCGGCCTAGGCTGCAGCAGCAGCATCAACACCTGGGCAATCATCAGTCGTCTGTGATGCAGGTGAGAGCAACGACTGCCTCAGGTGATAACACCTGCAAGGGGAATGGCGCCACATCCATCGAGGGCCAAGGCAAGAAGACCAGCGATGAAGATGATGATGACTGAATGTGGTCTAAAGGAGGCTGGAACGAATGCCACTCCTCCTCCTCCTCCTCCTCAGAAGGAAGATCCCAGCTGAAGGTCGTGGAACATCTTACGACACCAGATGGCCGTCGTGCTCGGAGTTCTATCGGCATTTCGCAGACGAGCACTGTCGTGAGCAGGAAGCTCAAGGAACATGCTCTTGAACTCACGATCAAAGGCCTCTGCAATAAACCGAAAGATGACGATACGATGAATGTCAAACAGACACAATTACCATACAATATACAACACACGAGCATTTGAAATTCCCCGCCTTTCAAAAGGGTTCAGCAGCGCACACACGACCGAACCTCAATGATGGCGCTAAGCAACTGTGAACCTCAATGATGGCGCTAAGCAACTGTGAACCTCAATGATGGCGCTTAGCAACTGTGAACCTCAATGATGGCGCTAAGCAACTATGAACCTCAATGATGGCGCTAAGCAACTGTGCGTGAAGGAGATGCCACCTGAGGTGCTTACACTGTGACCACCACCTGAGGAGTGGATGATGGATGGAGCATCAAACCCTCCTCCCCTCCTACTATCCCCTGCATCACATGCAGTACACACCTCCCTCCAACATTACATGAAAGAAATTATTTGATTAAAATCTGTCTAATTCATTAAATGCAATCACCAGTTTTAATCACACACCGCCACCGCCACCATCTCTATAGCAACCGAAATGCACTTGGTTAAAGGCGGTCATCAAATGCCTCAAATGTCTTAAATATTAAAAGAAGTGGAATTGGTGGAATGAGAGAAAGTGTAGAGTGGGAGTACGTACCATGGTCGATGTTTTCTCGGCCGAGGACAGAGAAGGAGAGAAAGAGGAGGTCGCGATAGAGACTGTGGAAACGCGTCTTACTCGTCTGCATACGCTGTTTGCTTCGTTCCTTTAGAATGAGACGCAAGGGAGAAATTACGTCGTTCTTCTTTATCTGGTTCAGAATGGTTGTCATCGTACTTTATGAAACCAAACAGAACAAACAATAGAGACCAACCAACAACTGCACCAGCACCACCAGTGGCACCAGCACCAGCAGTACTTCATTCATCTTGCTTCATCAAATGTTTAGAACAGAAGGGACATAGTTTAACAACGGACGTCTTGCCAAGAAATATCTAGCTGACGTAATACATAGTCGACCTCATTCAGCTTCCTTCCTCCGTCCACTTCGTTCGTTCAATAGACTTGACCTCTTGGTTCCTCGAACTAGAACAGATATGTATCAGTCTCGATCCTTTGCTTCAATGGGTCCCTTACTCTGGAATGCGCTTTCTCCATCTGTTCGCTCTAAACTTCCATCTGGCAGTCTCTCATCCTCTTTTGCTTTTTTCACCCTACTAGAGGCGCTTCGCAAATGCTTCAATACAATACGACATGGCATCGAGATATGTTATGGGATAATAACAGCCGCACCGTATCCACGCCATTTATGATTCTGATAGAATCAGTCAAATACACAGACAGACAAGACAGACAAGACGAGACAGACAGGACAGACAAGACGAGACACACAGACGAGTAATACCTTCTGGAAAACATTTCTGTGGAAGAGTTGGAATGCGATCCTTGCACTGAAAGAAATCAGAAAAATACGCGAATGATTTAAGGAGAAGAAGAACATCAGACAAAAAGAAAAACAAGAAATGAAAGCAATAATCTCCCTCCCTCCCCTTTCCTTCCCTCCTTTCCTTCCCTCTCTCTCTCTCCCTTCCCTCCCCTCCCTCCCTCTCTTCCTTCCTTTCCTTTCCCTCTTTTGTCTATCTGTTGTTGTATGATTACAAGTCATAATATGAACAGATGATTACAACCTATTACAGAAGTTGAATTTAACTCAATCAATCAATCAATAAAGAAGACTTGATATATTGTCTCTTCAAGATATCTACTCAGAGGCGCTCAAACGTATGGCAGCCAAGCAAGGCGCTCGTCACGTCCTATGGTCGACTATAGCAGCGCCGCATGGCGAACGACAGGCCTGGTCGACCTTATGGAGGGCGTAGCAGGGGTCCGTGGTCCCACGCCTGTCGTCCGGCCTTCCCCTCTGCCGTAGTCTTATACCATCCACCTAGAACTCTCCATCCCTTCCTCCTCTGTATCTCTAAGTGGGTGTCTGTCCATTCCCCTGTATTTATGTCTGCATCTGTGTGTGTGTGTGTGTGTGTGTGTGCATGTGTCAGATTGGAAGGCGAGATGAAAGTAGGGCCAGAGAGGAGGAGGACGTTGTTGCCATCATCTAAGTTGAGAAGATGATGATGATGAGGAGAAAGAGGAGGAGGGTGAGATGTGAGGAGATGCTGCTAAAGACTGACTGACCTTGGTTCCAGAGGATGTACATTGGCGCTCCGTGGTCCTGATGCAGGCGAACGTTGTCCCAAACGCACGTCACAGACACATGTCGACTGTCACACGACGACCAAATACTAGACAACGGCTGAACAACCAGACAACAGACAACCAATGACAACAACGAGAACAATAGAATAAGAGCATCAGAGGAAGGGAGGAATAGAGAGAGAGAGAGAGAGAGAGAGGAAGAAAGGAGGGAGATGGTGCACTCCATCCATCTCTATCCCTCCTTTCCTCCGTCCCTCCCTCTCTCTTTCCATCTCTCTCGTACTATTCATTCTTGTCTTCTGATGGTTAGACAAACTCAAAAAAGAGATGAAGGCAGATTATTAATTAACAAACTATGTAAATTATCCATAGCTTAATTCTCTCTGTCTGTCTGTCACTCATTAGAATATATAATGGTAAGGGTTCGATTGAGTGACTTCCCATCTGGTCTTCTGACCACGAAAGAGGTGAAATCAAATCCGAATGCGTATCAGACCTTCTTCTGACTAGAGACCATCATTGCCTGTCACTGACCGTGTTGCTCTTGTTGAGGGTCTTTGCCGTTAGAATGAAGCCTGGCATATGACTAGGAACATCAAGGCGTTTGAAATACCAGACCTAATGTTGTCATCAAACAAACAGACAAACAATTACCATATATCGCACAACAGACAGACAATCGGACAGACAGACAGACAGACAGACAGACAAACAGACAGACATTGCCATTCAATATATTATGACAAGTAAATCAAACTAATAATTATCAGAATCAACTCAGCACCAGACAATTAATAATTGCTAGACACTCATCAGGTTACGTTCTACAAGCCTGCAGAAGCCAGTCAGTGAAGGTCTTATCCAGTCACAAAAGTAGTCTCTGCTGACGATTTAGAGGTCTATCAATCAGATGATTACCAGACAGACAGACTGCAAGATGAAAACAATGGCCAAGTAATTGTGAGTCTGTGTCAACAAGCAGTTCAATTTGATAGCAATTCACTCCAAGAAATAAAACAGCAAATAAGGCAATCAACTGGATACCTGTTCATCTGACCCATATGCACTGGACCCCTGTGCACTGGACCCCTACACGTGCCCACGTCCATCAATCAAAATCTATTCAACCCTTAGAACTCACCAGATTCCAGTAGAGGATCGGATGCTGATCGACAAACTCGGATCGACTGAGGCAGAGATCGCCATCTTGATCCAGAACGTTCTCGAGCTCCTTACGAAGAACAAGCGGACTCAGATAGGGAACTGTGATCGGATCCAACTCCACATACTTACGTAGACTGAATGTAAATATAAAACACATTAATCGTCATTTGCTATTATTAAATCTCTCATTCATATCAATTATTGATTGTCTACATTCTGGAAAAACTCTAGTTTCATAGCAGAAATAAGTTCATAGGGAAGGCACAACATAATGTCAACACATAGAGAACATATAAATCTAGGATTGCATTCAACTTCTGACTTAACTGACGACACATTTCAAATAGGTAACAACATGTGTACTTGATTGGAAAAGGCCAAGGGTTGAATCTTAACCACACGATTCTGGATGAACCAAAGTCTCAATTTCCTGCAGAGTCTTAGTTTTACAGGTTGAGTTGTATCGATTCTGATTTAGAATATTTAAAAAAGTGTCACTCTCTTTTTCCTTTTTACACAATTTAAAAAAAATTCTTGGTTTTGCCTCAGTTTACGCTGGTTAAGTTGTAACTAGTAAGTTATACGGGCAACAGAGTTTTTAGTTAGATTGGTTGTCGTTGTTTAAATTAAAAAAATTCGATTCTCCTTTTCAAAACAGAAAATCAGAAATCCGATTTTTATTAAAACTCAGACCCATTGTTTGTCTGAGTCTGACTAAAGCCGAATGCTACGAAACACGGACAATCTGATATCCATTCTCAATTGGCGAGTTTTGGTCGATACGTACACCAGACAAATGATGAAGATGAGAATATGCAATGAAAGCGGATGACATACCCATTGATTCCATTCTTGTCGTCACTTCCATTAGACCTGACGCTTGCTGCATCGCTCAGCGCCTTCTCGGTAGTGATCGTTTCTTCCAACCGCCTGCAATGCGCCACCTTGGTGGCTGTACCATCCGATTCCGGACCAAGCAGATCTAACGAAATCTCACTTGTACAACGACGGTTCTCGAGTCGTCCAGGGACCAAGCACCTCCTGGCTTTGACGTAAGAAGACAGACCAAGTTCAAGGTCCTTTGACCTCCACTGACTCTCTCCTCCTCCTTCTCCTCTTGAAGCAAGGGACGAAGAGACAGAAGGAGAACCTCCAACAATGCAAGATCGGTTGCTCCTCCGCACTACGCCTCCCTCTTGCGCATCCTCCTCCTCTCCAGCATCATTCCTATTCAACTCCATCAAGATATCCGCTCCACTCGTCTCCGCTTCAACGGTCCTTTCAATCGTCTTTCCATCAACTGTTTTCACTTCTAAATCGTCTTTGATGTGGTCATGAAGCACAGCCACTTCTCTCATCTTCTCCTCTTTTCTCACGTCAACAACATCCTCCTCCTCCTCCTCCCTGCCTTCGTCGCATTCCGCCTCCAACGCCACACGTGCTGCATCGCTCTCTTCATCCAATTTCACATCTTCCACGATCTCTTCCAATGTGGTTGTCATGCCAACTGCTGCATTGCCTCCTCCGCCTCCTCCTCTGTCCGTCGCTTCCGTCTGTTCCTCGCTCTCCGTCGACGTCTCTCTCATCGTCTCGAGGGCAGGGGTCAGACGCGACCTCCCTCCGCACCCGCTGAGGTCATCGCCAGAGGGCACTCGATGCACCTCTCCATCGCCATTGGTCGGAGGAGGATCAACAGTCATTCTGCGATTGGCCGATGAGACGGAGGCAGACTGAACACTCAGCATACTCTCCACTGATTGGCTGAGGTTGGACATGGGAGATCGAATGGACTGACGATAATCCTAAAATACATGATCAACAACCGATCGATCGATCAGATGATTTGCATTGCAACAAAAACATCGACAATCATACATCCTATTTTCATTCATCAATTTATCATCGACACGAAAATACACAGATCGACAAATTCATCTACTCACAATGAAACTCTGTCTCTCTGTCTCTGTCTCTCTGACATCTACATACCAATCTCAGAATCTACTAACACCTGCCTCTAACAATGTCTATTTCTGCCAATAAGTAAGTAAGTAATGCTATATTACTAAAAGACGTCTCTTCTGAGTTCTTCCTTTCACAACTTAATAAACCTCATATTATATAAACACTTACGTAGCAAAGCAGAGATTCATATACGAATAGTTTCTATAGAATACACAAACGTCTTATATTTATTTCTTATTGTCTCATGATGCTCTTAGAAACTGAGTCATAAATTCATGCATACAATATATAGCTCATACTAATTTCCTAAGCGAGTATCCTCAGCCGTATTAAGCTTCTCGAAATGAGTAATCGAATGAAAGAGTCACTAATAAGAGTAACTTATTTATTGAATATAAAGAAAAAGAAGAAAAGAATCTGTGCCGATCGGGAGATCGTCGGATGAACTGCTACTCACTCGGATGTAGATATGGATGAAGGGAACGAGACTCTGGCCACAGAACTGACAGCTGACATTAGAACAGAAAAAGACAAAGATCTTTCACATCACATAACAACAACAAATGAGACGCAATCACACAACAGACGAATTCAAATGAATCGTTCGAAGAAACCAACGGAATTTCAATGAGCATCAAATGCACAGATTGAAAAACAGTTAATCAAATATGGTCAGAATCCACCACGTCAAATAAATTGCGATCTTTCAACAAAACCACGCAACACAATCATCACCTCCAATGTTTCTCTAATCTATCTCTGTGTCACTCTGTTTGTCTGTGTCTGTCTCATCAGTCTCCACCTCTTCCTCCTCCTCCTCCTTATCTCAGAACAAGAGAAAATCCTGACACTTCCTCTCTCCAATTTTATTTTCCCATTTTCAACATTTCTGTCCAAATCTAAAACAGATGAGTCAGTGAATAGAAGTAATTGACTTAGTTTCGGTTTAACAACTCTTGGTCACAATTAACACCAACATCAAAGATCATTAGTGTTGCCCTCCACCTTTATTCAGGCATGTGACTGGCACTACCAGAGGGGATCCCTACCAATCACTCGTTTACATAGTGCCGTTGGCAGAGGAGTAGCACGAGGATTGAGGATTAGCATGAGGATTGAGGAGTAGCATGAGGATTGAGGAGTAGCATGAGGATTGAGGATTGCGGAGTAGCATGAGGATTGAGGAGTAGCATGAGGATTGCGGAGTAGCATGAGGATTGAGGAGTAGCATGAGAATTGAGGATTGAGGAGTAGCATGAGGATTGAGGAGTAGCATGAGGATTGAGGAGTAGCATGAGGATTCAGGAGTAGCATGAGGATTCAGGAGTAGCATGAGGATTGAGGAGTAGCATGAGGATTGAGGATTGAGGAGTAGCATGAGGATTGAGGAGTAGCATGAGGATTGAGGATTGAGGAGTAGCATGAGGATTGAGGAGTAGCATGAGGATTGAGGATTGAGGAGTAGCATGAGGATTGAGGATTGAGGAGTAGCATGAGGATTGAGGAGTAGCATGAGGATTGAGGAGTAGCATGAGGATTGAGGATTGAGGAGTAGCATGAGGAGGATGAGGAGATAGAGTTGTACCTGGTGTTAAGATTGGAGTCGTCCGATGTCCATCCGGCCATTATCTCCTCATCATAAAGCAGATTTCCACACGATTGACACTTCGACAGACTGCACATCTCGATCTCAACCGGAGCAGTTGACTGAGGAAGGCTCAGCATCGAGCCAGTAGAATGGCGCATGGAAGACTGATCGCCCATCACGGACCCTCGATCGCTGGTCTCATCAACCGGAACCAACTGATCAAGATCAGCGTGAAGACAGTGACCTAAATGGAAGAAATCCAATTCTCACACATCAACCTATTACATATCAGGAGCAACAGAAATAAATCAATTTCAAATGAAATCAAGAAGCAACTAAGACAGAGGAAAATGTTGCAGTGTTTCTTTCTTACAAATAACACCAAAACCAAATCATAAAAACAGCAGAGATGGTGTACAGAAGAGGTATCTTCCAACTAAACTGAACAAATGCTCTTCTTCTTTCATAAGAAACTAAATGAAAAAGAAACTGGAAGCAGAGGAGGAGAGAATGAATAAGGACAAACCACCTTTCAACTCATCGTCCAAATCCTCAGGCCCTGATCCTCCTTCCTCTCCTACCCCATTGCCACTGTGCCCACCCCCAACCCCCTCTGGCTCATCCTCCCCTGTCAGAGCAGCTGCCTCTGTTGATGCCGTCCATCCATCCAGACTGTCGCGCATGGATGCCTTCATGAGTTCCAGACCGGAAGCCAGTCCCTGGAGAGTCTCTCGTGTACGAAGGGTCTTTAAGCCCCCCCACACGCTCGCTAAACACAACACACACACATACAAACACACAAACGGTTAAGCAAACAGACATGCAATAAAAAAACGAAACACTCTGTCCAGTGCAGATAGATGCAGAGTCATGGATGGCATATTAATGACATCAACCCCAACCAAACAACTCTCTAAGACTCATAGCAAAGGCCAATTACAGCTTCCCATAGCCACACATCATAGGCAGACCCTTCCCATTGCCACACATCATAAGCAGACCCTTCCCATAGCCACACATCATAGGCCGACCCTCACCCTAGCCACACATCATAGGCAGACCCTTCCCATAGCCACACATCATAGGCAGACCCTTCCCATAGCCACACATCATAGGTAGACCCTCACCATAGCCACACATCATAGGCAGACCCTCACCATTGCCACACATCATAGGCAGACCCTTCCCATTGCCACACATCATAGGCAGACCCTTCCCATAGCCACACATCATAGGCAGACCCTCACCATAGCCACACATCATAGGCAGACCCTCACCATTGCCACACATCATAGGCAGACCCTTCCCATAGCCACACATCATAGGCAGACCCTTCCCATTGCCACACATCATAGGCAGACCCTTCCCATAGCCACACATCATAGGCAGACCCTCACCATAGCCACACATCATAGGTAGACCCTCACCATAGCCACACATCATAGGCAGACCCTCATCATAGCCACAAATCATAGGCAGACCCTCACCATAGCCACACATCATAGGCAGACCCTTCCCATAGCCACACATCATAGGCAGACCCTTCCCATTGCCACACATCATAGGCAGACCCTCACCATAGCCACACATCATAGGCAGACCCTCACCATAGCCACCCACCCATCCAAAACAATCCCTTCTCTGCATCAAACTCACTGGTTGGTTAAAAAGAACAAAAACAAAACTGCTTTTACAGCAAATGATTCAAACGTTGAAAACTGATGAACAGAAAGAGAAGAGAATCATTCAAATGAACGACAACATCTTTGGACGAAGTTGAACTCTTGAACCGAAAATCACCAGACGATGACATTTCATCAACCATAGCAAAACCATCAAAGAAGAAAGACCGACAGAGTAAACAGAGAGAAAAGACTCATCTGGGATGAGACATCCCATCAAATCTCATCCCACTTTCAGTAGATTCATTGAAAAATAATCCAATGCAAAATCTCATTTCTATAAATTTTGCTAACAGCTCTAATAATAGCTGAAAACAGACATATGGATTGAGAAGCAAGAGACCACTTCATAGACCATTTAATAGACCAGAGTTAGTTAAGGACATGACAATTGAGCATAGGGATATTACATGCAAAAGAATCAGCATAATACAAACAATGCCTCTTATTAGACTGAAAGCACTGCCATTGTCTTCTCTGTTGGAAGAATTCATTCAACTGTGGAACAGAAACTGGCTACAAAACTACACAATGAGCAGACACTCAGATAAAATAAATCCTTGCTGCCCAGTGATAGAATTAAGTGGCAAATTGGCAAACTTGTCATATTTACCAAATTAAATTAAATCTAATTAAGCAGTTTCAAAGATTCTCTACAAATTCCCTTTAATTTGTCATTTCAAATGCATCGCACAAGATCTCAAACAGGTCCTAAATGTTGTTGAGTTAAACTGCATAGAATAAAAGTCTCTACAAGGATCGCTGCCCTCTCTTCTCATTTCTTTCTTAAAACGCTTCTCATAAAAGGAATCATTTGGCAGCAGAAGACCAAAAGAGACTAATAAAGAGACGAAACAATTCCCACAGAGACGAAAGAACATGAAACGAATGACATGCCAACAGTCTTTGAAGAAACAGTGATTCAAAAAAGAGATTAGAGAATCAATCCATACAAAATTCAACTCACAGTCAACAACTAAAACCATTGAAAACTCAGCTCATAACAGAAAACTCAAAACGACAAACATGCAAATGTCGGATCAACTTCTCAGCGACCTACCCAACGGAGCGTAAAGACCGGGAACTCGGAGTCTGCTCTTAGGGGGAGTTGAAACCGCCCCAGAGTCGTATCCTGCGGCAACTCCGGCGCAGTCTCTGTCGTCGGAACTGGCGCGGTCTCCATCGCTGCTCTCGGAAGCGGCCGTTGAAGAGGAATTCGTGAGCGTGGGATCGAGACTTCCGACGCTGTTGATGCTGCTGAGACTTCCGGAGTCTATCTTTGTGCCTTGGGTTGCGATCGACTTCTTCAGGTCGTTATATTTAGAGAAGAGCCGAGTGGCAGCCGTGCGCATCACGCTGCCGATCATCTCGCCACGACTTGACGATGACTTAGGTCGACGGACGGCGGCAATGGTCGACTCCTCCGACACAGCGCCCTCCGCCGACGCTCCTACTTCCGATGACGGTCTTCTCGGTCCGTTCCGACTGGTCTTGTTATCGGTATCTTTTGTTGCCGTGAACAACCGAATGTCTGACAACATAGACCGTTGTCCATTGGCAACAACAATGACGTTGTCTTCGTCTGACTGGGCGATGCTGGCGTTGTCTGGGACAACCGGATTTGCAATGGGAGGAAGGAGGTTGAAGACCCCGAGAGGGTCATTCTCCGTCACCGGAATGAGAAGGTTCTGCAGAGGACCCCCTGTGCTCCAGTCGTTCTCTAATGCTCCTCCTGCTCCTCCATCACCGCTCGGATCGTCCGGACTGGAGAGGTCGAGTGAAGAGTCGACCGTCCGACTGATGCCGTTGAGGGTCGACCCGTCCAACATGAGCGACTCGTTGCCTGACCAGAAGCTGCCCCTAACTGCCCCCCCCTCGCCCTCCACCTCGTCTCCCTCCTCTTCCTCCACTTGGGACAGACCCTCATTGTCAGAAGCTACCAGGGTGACACTGCCTGAGTGGTCAAGGCCATCCACAGACAGGGCACCAGCTGTGCGGTCGTCATCCCTCTTCCTTTCTCCACTGGAGTCCCTCCGCTCGGATCCCATTCCGTTGGAATTGATGGCAGAATCATGAGGAGACGAAGCGACCGTTTCACAACTGGAGGAGCTCGTTACCATGCCAATGACATGATCAGATGACGAAGTTCCAGAATCTGTGATATTCTGGTCATTTGATCGAGACATCAGAAGATCAGCTGATGAAGAAGAAGAACAGATCAAATCAACAGACTCATTCACAATTAACTCATTCACAATCAACTCAATCATAATTAACTCAATCATAATTAACTCATTCATAATTAACTCATTCATAATTAAGTCATTCACAATAAACTCAATCATATATAACTCATTCATAATTAACTCATTCATAATTAACTCATTCAAAATTAACTCATTCAAAATTAACTCATGCACAATCAACTCAATCATAATTAACTCATTCATAATTAACTTATTCACAATCAACTCAATCATAATTAACTCATCATAATTAACTCATTCACAATCAACTCAATCATAATTAACTCATTATAATTAACTCATTCATAATTAACTTATTCACAGTCAACTCAATCATAATTAACTCACTCATAATTAACTCATTCACAATCAACTCAATCTTAATTAACTCATTCATAATTAACTCATTCACAATTAACTCATTCACAATAAACTCAATCATAATTAACTCATTCACAAGTAACTCATCCATAATGTACTCATTGATTACTCATCATTCCTAACTGACTCATTCCTAATCAACTCAATCAATTAATCAATCAAACAACCCATCAATCAATCAAACTTGATATAGCACCGCTTCAAACACCCATTCCTAACTGATGCCATATAAATCTATTTATCCCAATGATAATGATGATGATGATGGATGATGACGATGTCATCTCTCTCTCTCCCCTCAGACCACAATCCTCCCTACCTGCCTCTATCCCTCCCTGCCTCTATCCCTCCCTGCCTCTATCCCTCCCTGCCTCTATCCCTCCCTGCCTCTATCCCTCCCTGCCTCTATCCCTCCCTGCCTCTATCCCTCCCTGCCTCTATCCCTCCCTCCCTCCACCCAATGGTCCACCAATCACCAATTTATCAGATCCAACCCCAACTCAAAGTGAACTCGACTCTGCATGATACAATCCAACAACCCCCAATGAATCCCTCCTTGACACACCCTCCTCTCCCTCACTCACTTCGTCTCTCCCTCCCTCCTTTGTGTCCCTCTTTCTCTCTCTGTCTCTGTCTCTCCCTCCTTCTGTGTGTCCCTCTTTCCCTCTGTCTCTCCCTCTGCCTCTCCCTCCTTCTGTGTACCTCTTTGTCTGTGTCTCTCCCTCCTTCTGTGTCCCTCTTTCCCTCTTTGTCTGTGTCTTTCCCTCCGTCTCTCCCTCCTTCTTTGTCCCTCTTTCCCTCTTCTTCTGTGTCTCTCTCTCTGTCTCTCTCTTCATGTCCTCCATAGTTTCTGTACTGACCATGTGACGTCGATGGAGTTGACGCTTGATCCGATGATTCGGTTGGTGTTCGATCATTGGCCGATGACGTCGTCGTTCTGTTGCCCGACAGATCGAGAGAATTCTGCGATCCGAGCAGAAGAGAGATTCGTTTGCCTTCCTCAAAGTTTGAAGAACCATAACCTCTATCGCTCAGACCTCCTGGCCAACAACAAGCACACGCCTAAGGACACATCATGCAGCCCAAACGTGTCTGTTGGGGCAGGTCAGGTGAAATGATACACAATTAGGGGTGAAAACTAGGTCGTATTAGGTGGAATATTACTTGAACTGGTCATAGGTCATCAATGAAAAAGAGTCAACAGCAGAACGAATAGAAGCCTTATAAGCCTAAGGAGTAGATGACCGGGTAAAACTAGGTCATAATGAGACGTACCATTGCTGATCCGTTCCTCATTGGCCGCCGTCGTTGAACCGTGACTCGGTCCGGTCTCGCTGCCCGTCCTTGACCTCTTGCCCTGCTGACCTTTGCCCTTCAGATCCTTGATGATGGTTGCTCCTACAACTGGTTCTGCTTCAAGGAAGCTGTCGATGCTCTGTCTGTCGAGGTCTTCGCTCTCTGAATTGGAGTAGATGGAGTGGCGCCTGGTGTGCCACGACCGCTTGAACTGAGCGACAGCCATGATCACATGACGCAAACGAGTCCACAACTGATAACCTCTCATCTCAGTCGTTGGCCATTTGCTCTCCAGAACAGCCTAGCAAACACAACCAACCATCATCATCATCATCATCATCATCACCATCACCACCACCACGTCAGTCTGTAATAGATTGTTGTTCAGAGGCTGCTATCACCAGCTGATGGTGTTTGCAGGTGACATGAAAAGCCCCAGTTATAGTCTCAGTGGTAGAACAGAATAAAATAGAAATCATTTGGAATAAAACAGAATGGAATAGAATGGACTAGAGTGGAATAGAGAGAAATAGAACTAAAAAATAGAGTGAAATAGAATAGAAAATAGTGAAATAGAATAGAATGAAATAGAATAGAATAGAGTTAAATAGAATAGAATGAAATAGAATAGAATAGAGTGAAATAGAATAGAATGAAATAGAATAGAGTGAAATAGAATAGAATAGAGTGAAATAGAGTAGAATAGAGTGAAATAGAGTAGAATAGAGTGAAATAGAATAGAAAAGAGTGAAATAGAGTAGAATAGAGTGAAATAGAATAGAATAGAGTGAAATAGAATAGAATGAAATAGAATAGAGTGAAATAGAATAGAATGAAATAGAATAGAATAGAGTGAAATAGAATAGAATGAAATAGAATAGAGTGAAATAGAATAGAATGAAATAGAATAGAATAGCCCCATATTGTATGAACTTGCCAACATCAAATCAAAACAACACAGTCTTGAAACAATGAAAAAAAAAAAATGATGCCAAGTCAATAGGTCAGTCAAAGATGGCCACATAAACCCATTGGAGTGGATGTACGTCAAGTGAGTTCATTGAGTAACAATCGAGCCTCATATCGAGCAGTGGAGATTGCTCATGGTAACCCTAGGAGGGAGGGAGGGAGGGAGAAAGGAAGAGAGGGAGAAAAGGAGAAAGAGAGAGGGAGGGCTGGAGGGAGGAAAAGATGAGATGAAGATGAACGGACCTTATTGTAGAATCCATAAGTGACTGCGTTTGGTTGGACCCCATTTCGCTTCATCTCTGAGAGAACTTTGACGGCCATAATAGGTTGATGATACAATCCACACAACTGCATCATCACACGATAGCAGACCTACACAGCACGCGACAACCAAATGCAACCGATCAACAACAGACAACACAACAACAATAGAGGAAAAGACAACGGAGAGCAGAGACATTAAAAGCTGTAACTAACATTCTCCACTCTTTCCTGCTTTACTCTTCCTCTCTATGCTGCAGACTCCATTCCTACATTTCCTATGATTCACACTATAACCTGCATTCACTCTATCCTCTGTTCTCTACACCCCAACATCATTCTGCAAACATTTTCATACTCAGACAGACAGACAAAGAGAGAAACAGAAAGACAGAGACAGGAAGAGAATTGAGTGGTGGTTGAGTGAACGAAAGACCTCATCCGGTGGTTGTAGTCTCTCTGACTGAGCCTTTCCAAGGACTTCATAGGCTACGCGCAACGCCTTTGTCTTCGAATGAACCGTTTTCATGTACGCAGGAAGGTGGATGAACCACAGACTGTAGCAATGCCATACCAAGCAACTACAATGACAACCAACAAACACCAGGTCAGGTGAGAGGTCATGTGAGAGGTCAGGTGAGAGGTCATGTCAGAGGTCATGCCAGAGGTCAGGTTAGGTCAGAGGTCAGCTAAGTTCATCAGACCCATGACTCAATCTCGATGTAGATAATGTGCATCATAAACTGGTGCAATACAAGTTACTAATTAATAATTATTAATAATAAGAGAAATTACGTAATTACAATCATCTCAATATTTTTCAATGTTTCTATCATCCAACCATTTAGCAATAAAATGGCAACAAAAGAGGAAATACTTAGATGACTCAGATGGTTCTAAATAATGTTTTATACTGAATGTAAGTGAAGGAGGAGCTACGACCTGTGGGAAAGGTTTTGGATTTAACGTCTCTTCCCATTCCACTTAGCCTCCTCTTAGCACTCCTAGTGGCCAAACCCCTTCCCTAAATCATCAGCCATTTCATTCTCTCTCGGTGCCATGGCAACGCATCAGCCTCCGTCACGTCTCATGTAGCTCTTTTAATGAATAGAAGACCTACTTGGCCCACATCTTTGGAATGTTTGAGTGCTTCATCGCAATCTTCTGAGCTGACTTCAGTTCATGTTTAGTTCGACGAGTCATCGGACTACAGATGAACGAGAGGCTGGACTCTCCGACCGAGGTCGTCTTGAGTGTTGCAACGCTCTGAGATGCGACTGGAGCAACAACCGGAGGAAACAACGACATATCCAACAACGGAAAACCAGAATAACTAAAAGACAACAAATGCAATCTGAGAAAACAACGTCACAGCGGAACAACAATGGAAAAGGAAATGAGAAGATAATTATGGTCAAAGTGAATTCAACATCTAAAAACCAATTCCATGAATCACTATATGCAACGTATTATGTGGCTACGTATGGAAACAGACTTCATTCATTCATCCATGTTCTCATTCATTCATTCAGAGCATATACACAGAATGCATTCCAGTCATCTTCTTAGGATGACAGTTCCATATTATCCCTCTCACACAACACCAAACGACATCATCGGCCAGAATGAACTGCGAAACGACGCAGGTCATCATTGAAATCGTCTAGAGATGAGACCATCGGATGCACTCACTTATATTCAATGCCTTCTGGTAGACCGGTTGGTTCAGGAGGAGGAATAAACACAGTTCGCTCACTGAAAACATTTAACAACAGATACAGACAACAGATACAGACAACAGATACAGACAACAGATACAGACAACAGATACAGACAACAGATACAGACAACAGATACAGACAACAGATACAGACAACAGATACAGACAACAGATACAGACAACAGATACAGACAACAGATACAGACAACAGATACAGACAACAGATACAGACAACAGATACAGACAACAGATACAGACAACAGATACAGACAACAGATACAGACAACAGATACAGACAACAGATACAGACAACAGATACAGACAACAGATACAGACAACAGATACAGACAACAGATACAGACAACAGATACAGACAACAGATACAACACGAGGACGAAAAATGCAAAACCAGACGATTGAATTGAAAGCCATCTGTTTGTGGCTTAGTTAGACTGCCTCAGAAGAAGAAAACAGACCCATAACTTAGCCTCATTAGCAGCCGTGGGTTCAAAGTGCTAGCGACTTTATTTTCTTAGCCTCCGCATATGATAACGTGTGACCAATCCTCTCCCTTACAATCCTCTCATCTTCCCATCAACAGTTTAATCAAATTAGCTACTAACCATGAGACAATCATTAATCACCCAAAGCAAACAGACGAACTTCACTAATTAACAATGAATTAATGCATTGACAGTTGCCTAGAAATTGACCCCTGCAAAGTGACTCCTATGACCATTGCTCCTCTTAACCTCTGAAGTGAATCCTCCAAATCGATCAATCGAATGTCGTGACTGTTCTCGTCGACTTTCTCGACACACTCGTCAAAGAAAGCGAGACAAGTGTCTTTGTCAGACACGAAAGAACGTTCTTCGATGAACCGAGAGAATGCTTGCGTCTTCATCATCGCCGAAAAGAACTTGTGATATGCTCGATCGCGACTCTTCAGAAAGCCTAAGCAGACAGACATGGATTATGACAAGATGGGCGCCTTGCATGGATGCCGACAGTTGAATTCAACTCCAGCAGTAAATTCACACTATACTTGTAATCATACAGGGCACTTGTAAATTTGAATTTAATCAAAACGAAGATTAATATTATTATTATAATTAATTGTTTTTGGAGAAATGTGGACGAACAAGGACAATGGAAAGAACCTGGGTGAAATGAAATCGATAGAGCTCAGTCTTTCTAGAACATCCGACCACACACTTAAGAATTATCATTGATGGGCAAATAATTGAAGTCTATTTTGCTCCAAGATAGCAAAGAAATGATGTATAGAAGAGAAACTATCAACCGGTATAATTGCGAGAGTGAGATTGAAAGAAGAAAGATACAGAGTTTCTGAGTTTCAAAGATGACTCTCTTCATCCCAACAGATGCATCAATCAATTACTGCATAATTAATCAGCCTATTTCTCTTTGTATGTGTGTGTATGTGTGTGTATGTGTGTGTGTATGCGCTTTAGCTGACCTTGAATGTCGAAAAGACTAGTGACATCTGTTGTGACGATAGTCGGTGCTTTGACGATTGGCAAAAGGAAGTTGTTGTATCCCTTGAGAATGATAGCCATGAAACGTAGAAACGCTTCCTGTATCGACATCTCCATCTGAACCTAACAACAACAACAACAACAACACAATCATCTTCATCATTTGCATTTCTCCTATTCAACCATTTTAAAAGTTTTCTAATCTGAACTCTTCTTCTGTAACAAAGCAACCAACACCCCTCCTTCCCTCCTCACCTCCTTCTTCCATCCGCTGAAGTCTGTCTCTGACTGACCATCCTCCGTATCCAACCACTCCTGACTACTTGCTCCAGAGGACGTCTTATTCTGACACAGATGATCGTACAACTTCTCCAGCGTTGACTTCAACACCTTCATCGCTTTCTACAACAACCAAACAATCAACAAATCAATGCAGCATCAACAACAGAACCAATCGAACCTCAGAGAGTCAGGAACCAGACCCAAGGAACCAAAGAGTGATGAGCCAGACCAATGGAACCACTGGAGTCAGGAACCAGACCAAACGAACCACAGAGAGTCAGGAACCAGACCAAAGAGTCATGAACCAGACCAATGGAACCACTGGGAGCCAGGAACCAGACCAAAGGAACCATAGAGTCAGGAACAAGACCAAAGGAACCACAGGAGGCAGGAACCTGACCAAAGGAACAGCAAAAATCAGGAACCAGATCAGAGGAACCACAGGTAGTGAGGAAACAGATCAAAGGAACCACAGGTAGTCAGGAACATGACCAAAGGAACAGCAGACAATCAGGAACCAGATCAAAAGGAACCATAAGGGAGTCAGTAACCTGACCAAGGCAACACAGAAGTCAGAAACCAGACCAAAGGAACCAAAAGGTTGGAAGAGATGCAATTGATAGCTTCAGTTGATCCATGATATTCCAACGAAAGCCATTCACAATTAGTAATCAAGAAGACGGAAAAAGCAGCAGAAACGAACGTACATCATACAAAGGTCGTCTTTCCCTCAATCTCTCTCTCTGTTTCTCTTTCTCTCTCTGTCTCTCCTTCCAATGACACAACATCACAAACTGTCTAAATAAGCAGATGTCAATTTCTACCTTTGGCATCATTTTCAGGGTCTGTCCCTTCCGATCTTCCGATCTAAAAGAAGAAACTTTCTCCAATGAGACTCAAACCAATCGAAACAAACGAAAGCAACTAATGAATCACTGATAGCAATAACAATAGGACAACAACAACAACAACAATAGTCATTGTAGGAACCACTTGAAACTATGGATGCAACTGGTGTTGTTACTAGTATAAAAGTAATCACAATTCAAGCACAAAGGTAGACAAAATAATTAATCTGAATTTGTTCGAGTCTAAAAAATTTTTACTCTTAGGAAAGGTAATAAAACGGCATTTATATAGCGCCCTCGAACCAAAAAGCAGAGCAAGAGAGAAAGAGTTTTACTGACATCGTGAGGGTGTTCGTGTCGAGGTCAATGCAGGTCACATCGGACGGTGGATCATAGAGATCGAAGTAGCGCGAATCAATGCCTAAGAGGAAATGAAACAAGAACATAATTTATACAGATCAAACACAGCAACATATCAGACAGACACAGTAACACATAGAATCAGTTGCTTGTCTAATTAATTAGCTAATCTATTCAATTAGTTTCCCATCTCTGATAGGAAACAATCATGACACAGGCATAAATCGCAAAATGATTACCGTGGAAAGCAGTTAATCCGCAATTTCAAAATGAGTCAAACACCAGAGAGTAAGTAGTTCCTTTGGTTTTCTATATCTTGAGAGTGAGATAACAGATCAGATAGAGACAGACAGGCAAATAGGCAGAGAAACAGACAGAGTAACAGACATACAAAGACAGACAGTCAAAGACACAGACAGACAGATACAGAGAGAAGCCCAAGTGATTGAAGAGGAGAGAGGAGAAGACAGTCTGAGACTGACCGACGATGAAAGGCGTTGGTGAGTTGAGGACGTAGGAGAGAGCGAGTGGACAGAGCGGAATGTACGGACACTGCCAATGGAATGGAAATATGATCTACAAACAACAGACATCATATCAACACAAAGACTACAACAACAACAAAAGACATCATCATCATCATCATCATCATCATCATCATCATCATCCGTCCGTCCGTCCGTCCGTCCATCTATCTTTCTTATCCAATACGTCCAACGTCATCTCATCTAAAGCTCTCTTCTCCTCCTCCTCTTTTCAGGTAACCATCAACAAAGCTATCTATGTCAATCAGATAGAATTAGAAATAGGCTACTACTACTCTGAAAACAATGACTAATTATTAAAAGATGGATGAATGGATTGACAAATGAATGGACAGATGAATAGATGTATGAATGGATGATCCGGATTTACTTACGTTAGCAACCGCCTCAGCAACACTCGTGAGAACAGCCGGACGCAGAGAGTGGATGAGCAGTTTCTGTTCCATGAGAGTAAAGAGAAGAATTGTTATACAGTTGGTTGGACCAAGGTTCTTCAAGAACTCAATGAATGACGCTCCACTGAAACATATCAATACACACACTAACACACACACACATAAACATGGACAGGCAGACACACACAGACACATGCCATAGAAGAAGAGAGAAGAAGAGAGAAGAAGAGAGAAGAAGAGAAGTGGCTTGATCTAGCCTGACAGGTAGTCATCGGCTTCAACTGTTAGCCAGTGCTTCATTTTAATTTACCTTGGCATATAAGCAATTGAAGATGTGAGAGGGTGGGCGCCTATTGAATTCCGCAAAAGTCACTATATTTAAAGTCAATAAATGGTCATATTCAAAAGGAAGCAAGCAGACCAACAACCTCTTCGAGAAAGGACCCTCACCACTCCTAAGCAAATTACTCTATTTGACGAAATGCACAGGAAAACCATTTATAACTATTCCCTTCTATGTATGTGTGTGTGTGTGTGTGTGTGTGTGTGTGTGTGTGTGTGTGTGTGTGCGTGCGTGCGTGCGTGCGTGCGTGCGTGCGTGCGTGCGTGCGTGCGTGCGTGCGTGCGTGCGTGCGTGCGTGCGTGCGTGCGTGCGTGCGTGCGTGCGTGCGTGCGTGCGTGCGTGCGTGCGTGCGTGCGTGCGTGCGTGCGTGCGTGCGTGCGTGCGTGCGTGCGTGCGTGCGTGCGTGCGTGCGTGTGTTGGTATGTATGTATGTATGTATGTATGTATGTATGTATGTATGTATGTATGTATGTATGTATGTATGTATGTATGTATGTATGTATGTATGTATGTATGTATGTATGTATGTATGTATGTATGTATGTATGTATGTATGTATGTATGTATGTATGTATGTATGTATGTATGTATGTATGTATGTATGTATGTATGTATGTATGTATGTATGTATGTATGTATGTATGTATGTATGTATGTATGTATGTATGTATGTATGTATGTATGTATGTATGTATGTATGTATGTATGTATGTATGTATGTATGTATGTATGTATGTATGTATGTATGTATGTATGTATGTATGTATGTATGTATGTATGTATGTATGTATGTATGTATGTATGTATGTATGTATGTATGTATGTATGTATGTATGTATGTATGTATGTATGTATGTATGTATGTATGTATGTATGTATGTATGTATGTATGTATGTATGTATGTATGTATGTATGCATGTCCAGATGCAATTGTAAATAAAAACAAAGCTCAACAGTTAATCTGAATGGAAGATGAATCACTGAATAGCCCTAATCATCATCATCATCACATCTGGTGATTCGTACCTCTTTGGTAAAGGCGTCTCATCCGGCTGCGTCAGTGTTATAGCCGTAGTTGGCAACTAGACAACAATCAACAGAGAAACAGGCATCATCAAAATCAACCAATCACATCATTAAGATATCTGTCTAACATACAACAATAATTGTTAAAATGCATTGTGTCTAATTACTGATGATATTTTCAAACAAAGTGCAACAAAACCCAAAATTATGATCCAAAAATAAATAATTATTATTCTGATGAAACTTCCTAAACCTAAACAAAAGATATTCTCTCCTATGCAGAGCCGGCAAAAGAGAACAGAATATGTCTGAAAAGAAACAGTCATAGAAAAGGAATACACTTCTGTACAGTCAGATTCTGAGCAGTCCATCCTCATAGAACCCTCATCTCCTCTGGTAGAACCCCGTTCTTCACTGGTGGAATCCCTTCTCCTCTAGTGGAACGTTCATCTCCGCTTCTGGAACCATCGTCTTCCCTGGTGAAACCCTCTTAGCCCTGGTGGAACACTCATCACCCCCAGAACCCTTATCTCCCTTGGTGGAACACCTTCTCCCCACATGGAACCCTACGGTTCTTCAAAACATTTCATGAGAAATGTCGACATAGATAGATCATTAGCTGAGCCTGCGTGTGCGTTCTCATGAGGACATACCTGGATAAGAATTCGTGGTCTCTGTGGAGAAGGAAACGGAACTTCGTTTAGAAAGTGGGCAACGTATCTGATGGGTAAAAAACCAAGACACAAAACGATGAGAAGACATCAAACGATAACGAGCAATCAAAGAAACAACCTCATCATGCTCCTTCAAAACTAACCATCAGATCAAGTCAACTCCATTCCACAAAACATCATATTACAAAACAAGATAATGACAAGATGATCAAGGCCATTCAAGGACAATGATAAAATAATCATCTAAGGATGATGGTAGGATGTCTATCTACGGTTAGATGTATGTATGGTAGGGCAAATATGATAGTAAGATGATGAGAAACGAAAGATCATAACCTAAGTATGAATGGTAGGAGCATAGCCTGAAGGAAGAGAAGCAGAAGGCATCTGTACTACTGTAGGTCGGTCAGTTACCTTTCCAGTGGAATCGGATGTGGACCGTTGCGAGACATCTTGTAGAGAAATCCGAGAAACTTCTTGAAAGTCTCAAAGAATGGCAGACACGACAGAACACATATGCACTTGTTCTGATGGATCGTCATGGCAACGGGTGCCTCTCCCGCATCCTCCTCCTCCACAGCGCCCCCTGTACCACCTCCTCCTCTGTCGGGTAGACCCAGCTGCCTGCGCTGAGCGTCGTCTAGGAGGTCTCCGTCCTGTGCCTCATAGAAGGTGACAGCCGCTCCGTAGACCTTATCTCCAGAGGCAGCAGTGAGAATGAAGGTGGAGAAGACGGGAAGGGGCTGGTGGGTGTCAGCTGGCCAGGACTCAAGGGTCGCTCCGAGGGGAAGGCAGAACATGGCCACCCGGTCCGGAAGAGGAAGACCAGCAAAGTCCTCCGTTGGATAACGACTCAGTATTGCTAGAGGAGAAAAATTGAGTTAATAAGAGAGAGTGTCAACAAATCCTAAATACATCGAACAAGTCATTCCTTATGAATAAAGAAATGCTATCTTAACCCATTGAAGCTTACAATGGTATGACACTAAAAATTGCTATAAAAAAGTGCAACACCAAATAATTCCAAATAATTGTTATACAGATTTACTAACTGATATTTGTTCTTCCAGAAAATTAATTAAGCAAACAAGATAATGCTGCCTTATGAAACCTCAAACATCAAATACGTCACAAGACAGAACAATTCACTAATCAAACAATTGTAGGATGTGCAGTCGTTGAAGAGAGAAAGCCTTTCTATGCTTAACAATAATTATGAAGGGAAAAGAGTTTAATGGATGCTGAATATATAGACTTAAAGACAGACAGACATTCATCAGAGGAGAACTTCTTTAATTCACAGAAACAGCAAAAAACCGATAATTAAGCAGAATCAAAACAAAATCAATGTAAGTCGTTCAATAAAAGAGTATCGCTCATAATAATATTAATAATAATAAGAATAATAATCCTTGTTTAATTTCAAACTGACAAAACACACAGTATTATCACAAACAGAGTATGAGCATAAGAGGATGAGCAATGAGTACCTGGTCGATAGGCCAAGACGTTCGTTTTGGCCATAGACTTCTTATAAGAGAGATAGACATCAGAACCCATCTAATAAACAAAAGAACAACAACAGACAAATCAACACATCACACAAACTCAAAGGACGAAGGACAGAGATGAAGAAAGAGAACGATATATGGATGATGGCAATCATCACTCTCATCATCATCATCATCCTTTGACCTGCTTTGGGATTCAGTGCCACTTGCCTACCCACCTACCCCCACCCCAAATGAAAATCTCCTTAGTTGGTAACAATTAGCCATTAAATGAATCAGTCCTCAATTCAAGAGGTCTAGTTCCATCTATAGAATCAGATACTTACCATGCTCAGAACCAACATGTAAACCATCACTAACCAAATGCTCTTAGTACCAGATGGAACCAGTTACTTACCATTCCCTTGTTGAGAGTCTTGGTAATCGTGTGATAAGCATGAGGAGCTGTTTCACCCTAAATACAACAACAGAAAAGAAGATAACAACAGATCAAAGAAGAGCAAATGATTGTTACAAACAACAACTTCTGACTCCATTCTCAATTGTGCAAAGAAATTAATTAGATTAATTAGATATTTGATTAAAAGTTATTAGCACATAATGACTTGAATGGGAATTCTTTCTTTTGCTTATTTAAAAAAATTATTCAGTTTAATTTGGGAATGAACTCAATTCAGGACAAATAAACTGAATTTGCACAAAAGGTAATTTAGTAAGATTCTAACAGAACTTTAGTTGCGACTTAATTTAGTAAGATTCTAACAGAACTTTAGTTGCGACTGAGAACTGAAAGCCTTCACACAACATCCATCTAAGTTAACTGAGAATAGTTGAGAAGGAGGAGGACAATGATGAGGCGGAGGAGGAAGAGAAGGAAGAAGAAATGGAGGAGGAAGAGAAGGAAGAAGAAATGGAGGAGGAGGAGGAAGAGAAGGAAGAAGAAATGGAGGAGGAGGAGGAGGAGGAGGAGGAGGAGGAAGAGGAGGCAGTAAATCTCCTCTGTCCATTCATTCGTAGCATCACACTGCATTGGATGAGGTGATATATAAGTTGTCAGTCAAAAACATAACAGTCACTTATAATTCTAAATGCAACAATTGGTCTGAAGACCTAGTTCTTCCAGTCTGTATAAAAGGCTTTAATGGTTGCATGAATGTGCACTTTGGGAGTGTTTGTAAGGAGGGCATTGCATCAAATTCCAGTTCATTGTATTAATCATCTCCACAGAGTCAGAAAATCTCAGGCAAACCGACTTCTATCAGTAGAATAAACCAAACAGAAAATAACGCATCACCAGAAGAAGAAGAGGATGATGATGACGATGATGATGAAGCAGAAGACGAGTAAAAAGAGAGAGAGAGAGATGTCATCATCATGACTGAGACCTTGTTAAGCAGAATGACACAGATGTCGGTGACCGCGAGGGTGTCGCATGCGGCCGTTGGACTGGCTCTTCGGAACGTTATGAAGATACGAGTGCTTCCGCTGTTGTTGACATTGGCCGACCGACCCTGGACCGTGTTGTAGAGGACCTCACATCCAGACAAGACCCTCTCCTTCGTATCCTTACCATCGTATAGAACACTACACAGAAATAAAGACAATCCAGAAATTCAACATATGTCATCTATCATCATCACAGAGGGACATAACAGAGGGACATAACATAACAGAGGGACATAACATAACAGAGGGACATAACAGAAGGACATAACAGAGGGACATAACAGAAGGACATAACAGAGGGACATAACAGAAGGACATATCAGAGGGACATAACAGAGGGACATAACAGAAGGACATATCAGAGGGACATAACAGAAGGACATAACAGAGGGACATAACAGAAGGACATAACAGAGGGACATAACAGAGGGACATAACATAACAGAGGGACATAACAGAGGGACATAACAGAGGGACATAACAGAAGGACATAACAGAGGGACATAACAGAAGGACATAACAGAGGGACATAACAGAGGGACATAACAGAGGGACATAACATAACAGAGGGACATAACAGAGGGACATAACAGAAGGACATAACAGAGGGACATAACAGAAGGACATAACAGAGGGACATAACATAACAGAGGGACATAACAGAAGGACATAACAGAGGGACATAACAGAAGGACATAACAGAGGGACATAACAGAAGGACATAACAGAGGGACATAACATAACAGAGGGACATAACAGAAGGACATAACAGAGGGACATAACAGAAGGACATAACAGAGGGACATAACAGAAGGACATATCAGAGGGACATAACAGAAGGACATAACAGAGGGACATAACAGAGGGACATAACATAACAGAGGGACATAACAGAGGGACATAACAGAGGGACATAACAGAAGGACATAACAGAGGGACATAACAGAGGGACATAACAGAAGGACATAACAGAGGGACATAACAGAAGGACATAACAGAGGGACATAACAGAAGGACATAACAGAGGGACAATGGGGACCAAATGTTCAGTCTGTTAGCATGTCCTTCGCTCACAACTCCTCACCACTGTCATCGATTGGTGATTGATATCTTGCGTCACATGGCAGCGTGTTCCAATGGATGAAGGGTTATAACATCGGAGACACAATGTCAACCAAAGCCTTCAACATCCCATATAGAGAGAAGTAAAACTCCCAATGGAACGTCATCACTGCTCAATCATCACAATGCAGTACCCCTTCGCTCGGAGCAACTGACCGAGGAGCAGGCAACTACCATTGAGCATATAACCATGATAACCCAGCACTCTCTCAACTACAAAGGTAGCTCACCTCATTCTCTTCATCCCAACATCAATGCACCTCACAGAATCTTACCTTTTCAACATAATTAGTATTAGGTGAATAACATTAGTAATGAATGAATCACTATTCTTCTAAATTTCTACATTAATAATACAAATATCACCCAATTGCTAATCCACGACATTTCCACCAGATTCCCCAACAAACAGCAACGAATTAATGCAACAGTTAATCTCCTTCTCCAAGAACAGAAGGATCTTTCCATCGCAACCTTCAATCTACCACAGATACCCATTGCCATAGCAACAGCAAACATAAAGCCAGACTGACCCAATGTCTACGAGCGGCGGTTTGTCTCTTCCTCTCCTGTAGCAGAGATACATCTCTGGTGCTCGGATGCTTCCGTGGTTGAGGTCGGCCGGAAACCCAGACGGAGTGAACTCTATGCAGCGGAATCTGGCCGGAGCGACCTCTCCAAAGCTCCGATTGATGATGGCGATGTCGACGATCGGGTCGAGTTTATGCATCGCCTTCAGAACGGAATCATTGGAGAGTTCATCGAGGGCAATCGGATCATCCAATGGTCGACCGACCACCAGGAAGTAATCGGCCACTCGCTTCTCATCCATTGTGATCAACGAAGACTCCTGCGCTCAGATGAAGGTATTCGTCTCTCAGAGTCTAGAAAGAGATGAGAGACGACATATGGTGAAAGACAAATGCATAAAAATCAGTCTGTTGAATTGTATTTCTAGATTTATATAGCGCCTCTCACAGAACAACTATTG
Source organism: Bimastos eiseni (assembly GCA_959347315.1). NCBI lineage: Eukaryota > Metazoa > Annelida > Clitellata > Crassiclitellata > Lumbricidae > Bimastos > Bimastos eiseni. Next base: position 34,465,278 of record OY365815.1, read on the forward strand.
AGAGGCCTATGATGAATGTCAAGCATCATTTTAAAGTATGTGTCGCAACAATTAGCAAAACAGAGCACAGCAAGGCTCTAAAAGAGTCACCATCGACAGATACAGGCAAAAAGCGTGGAACCAACCAACGGATTCCTGTCAACAGTTGAAGGGATGGCATAGATGTCAGGAGACTTAGGCCCAAGCTGCACTAGAAGGGTATTGTTCAGAGGTCCTCATTAATTAACCATGCATTGATTATCAGTTACTGGTCGTCTAGAAGTTCTCCGGATTTCTGATGAGCTATCCTATCTGCTATGGAAGGCGGGTTGCAAGGTTTTCACTTCTGTTGGAAGCACTGGACAAAACAATCACTGGAAAGTCATGCACTGACAGTCAGTGATATGTCACAAAAGGAGGTTTTAAAGTAATAGCAGCAGAACTGACAAGCAATGGATGATGATGTGAGGAAGTTGATGCGAATGTACTGAGTGCATTTAGAGAAACCAGATGAAGATAATAATGTCAGATATGCCAAAGATATGTTGCAGGACTCTTGAGTAGGATGCAGTGATCTATGCAGTCAAAAGCAGCAGAGAAGTCTAGAAGTATTAAAGCAGTCACATATGGCAAGGACCATGTCACCTATAGATGATCAGGGCGGCTGTTTCTGTGGAATGGAACTTACGGAATTGTTAGTGAAGAGGCGGAAGTAGGTTGTTAGCGGATGGGTAAGAGGAGAGCTGATTGTGAACTACTCTCTCTCTCTCTCTCTCTCTGTCTAGTAATCTGTTGAGTGGAATATTTAAAGGCACTGAATTGAAAAAAATGATACACGGATTGAGTTATCGGATGACATCAATCGGAGGAAAACCTGCATCAACACTAAATATGGAAGAAGGAAAAACCAGATCACATCTGTTGGCAAATCGACATAACTACAGCGCATGACTCAGACAACCATCTGACCAAACACACACACACACACACACACACACACACACACACACACACACACACACACACACACACACACACACACACACACACACACACACACACACACACACACACACACACACACACACACACACACACACACACACACACACACACACACACACACACACACACACACACACACACACACACACACACACACACACACACACACACACACACACACACACACACACACACACACACACACACACACACACACACACACACACACACACACACACACACACACACACACACACACACACACACACACACACACACACACACACACACACACACACACACACACACACACACACACACACACACACACACACACACACACACACACACACACACACACACACACACACACACACACACACACACACACACACACACACACACACACACACACACACACACACACACACACACACACACACACACACACACACACACACACACACACACACACACACACACACACACACACACACACACACACACACACACACACACACACACACACACACACACACACACACACACACACACACACACACACACACACACACACACACACACACACACACACACACACACACACACACACACACAGAGGAGCAGCATCTGGAAGAGAAGAGGAGACAAAGTGTGTTAACATCTGAAACAATGAGAAAGCAATGAATGCAAAGAGCAGTAATTGTTGTGAATCTGAACAAAGTCATCATTCGACCGTTTCAACTGAAGCAAAGAAATAATAAGAGAAAGAGTTCAACAAATCGAACAATCAAGAAAAAAGAAATAGAGGAGGCAAAGGTCATGACCCTTTGAGACACAAACAGAATGAGCAATGAATTTAATGTAATACAGAAGAAAAAATGTGAAAACAACACTCCCAGAAGAAACCATTTGATCTTGAATTGCTCTCATTGGATTTCGACCTGGCTTTCATTGGATTTTACATGGCTCTTACTGGATTTTAAATGACTCTGATTGGATTTTAAATGGCTCTCACTAGATTTCGACCTGGCTTTGAATAGATTTTAAATGACTTTCAATGGATTTTAAATAGCTCTCATTCGATTTTGACCTGGCTTTCACTGGATTTTAAATGGCTCTCATTGGATTTCGACCTGGCTTTCACTGGATTTTAAATGGCTCTCACTTGATTTTAAATGGTTCTCATTGGATTTTAAATGGCTCTCACAGGGTTTTAAAATGGATCTCATTGGATTTTCACTTGATTTTAAAATGGATCTCATTGGATTTTGGCCTGGCTCTCATCAACTCATTCAAGCACAATGACATAATTATATCATCAAAATATTTATTGGATTTCGCAGACTCAGATCCAGATACTTCTTCAAAGCATCCCCTCATGATTGACTAATACAGACACACATACAAACACAGGTGTACACACATCAATGCTGCAAATGTGCAACGATCAATTGAAGAAATCGATCAAACTATGCAAATAAGGAAAATGAGGAATTTGGAAATATGACTAACAAGAAACTCAAGAAGTTAAGCAGACAAAGTGCATTAGCCAGTCAGTGGCAAACATAGCCAGTCAGTGGCAAACATAGCCAGTCAGTGGCAAACATAGCCAGTCAGTGGCAAACATAGCCAGTCAGTGGCAAACATAGCCAGTCAGTGGCAAACATAGCCAGTCAGTGGCAAACATAGCAGTCAGTGGCAAACATAGCAGTCAGTGGCAAACATAGCAGTCAGTGGCAAACATAGCCAGTCAGTGGCAAACATAGCAGTCAGTGGCAAACATAGCCAGTCAGTGGCAAATATAGCCAGTCAGTGGCAAACATAGCCAGTCAGTGGCAAACATAGCCAGTCAGTGGTAAACATAGCCAGTCAGTGGCAAACATAGCCAGTCAGTGACAACCATAGCCAGTCAGCGGCAAACATAATAGCTAGTCAATTGAAACAGTACCGCAGACGGCCAGCAGAATATAGATCAGGCAATGATATGACTAAATAGCCAGTCCATTGAAAAACTAGTCACCCAGCACAGAAAGCAAATGAAGTAAAAAAATAGCCAACCAATAAAAAGTGGCCCCAGAGAGTTGAAAAGGATATCCGACCAACAGAGTACATTGAACAAATGACTTAAAAAGAGCGATTATCACTGATGTCAGGTTAGGGTATAAATGCTAAAGGCCATTGCCATGAGCCGGATCAGAGGAGATAAAAAATATCATTTATCAAGATGTCAGGAAAGTCAGTGGGAGGGTCTGATGAAATTGTTGATGGCTAAAAAGTTATGTAAATACCAGAATAGTAATAAATTCTGCTTCTTGAAATGTAAACCTATCAAACACTTTATCCTCTGTAAGTCGCATACCAACAATGACATCACAATAATGCAAGAACAATAACAGAACAATACAATAGACGAACAACACACCAGAACAACACTGCAAATGAATGAGCAACAATGCAAAAGAACATGAAGAGGAATTGAGAAACTGCAAAGACATGTAACCAGAGGAGGAGAGTATGCGAGCCAATTATAGGAAGAGGAGACCATAACCCAGCAGAAAGAGAAGCAACCAATTACTTTACATATGCTTCTCTACAGAAATTGTAAAGTACCAATTGTAATTGAAAGGTACACAGAATCGACTCTGACGCACATCATGTCAATTAATTTCCCGAATCTGCCTGTGGTGCAGGCTGCCACTGTGCTTTCTTACTTTAAAATGGCTCCTACCTTTCAAGTGATTTGACATGAATAATGCAATGTTCCTATCGATAACATTTTACAATTACATCCGACCCCCTCTTCACCGACATCCTAGGTGGCCTCAGACAATAGTCAACACTTCTACTTGGATTGACAACATCGACGAACTTCATTGATGACTAATTATATTTGAAGCCATTGTACATTAGCCATAGTAGGCGTATGTGTCGTAATAAGCCATGCGTCGGATTACTGATCGACGACAACCTCATCCAATAAATAGAATGCTCCTCCCACAACGTCTGGCGCTATAAAATTGATAAAAATAGAACGGCAGATTAACGAGGTGCACTCCCACGTTACTGGAAGTCTCTGCCAGAACACAAGCCTTCTATTCTATTGTCGAAAATAATTCAAAGGCTGATCTAAAAGGCTTAATTCGTAAAGCTAAAAGAAACCTTTTACCTGGCCTCATTCCTATAACAAATGCGATAAATTAACTGTCAACAATTCAATGAATCCAGAAGCAAGAACGTCCACTACGCAAATAGCGTTTCCTAATTTCGACCTACGCAGAGAAATCGGACATAATTCATACAACTGAACTGTACATCGAGCGATTTAGAAAGTAAAAGTAAAAGTACTCAATAGCAGCCACTAGGCTAGACGCCTCAATCGACCACCCCAGTCCATCGTATCTTTTGTTGATCGACCAGCCATCTTGAAAGTAGTATCGTACTTCAGCCGCGCAGCAATATCATCATTTTAAGACACGCATTAATTATATTAATATAAGATTTATATAGCGCGAACTTTTCACAGCACCAGATAATCGTGCTCTCCAAACTTCTAAAGCGCCTATTGAAAGCTAAGCACAAGGTAGCAGCTTATTCATGAACGCTATGTTGAATCATAGGACTAGTTCAGAAGGTATTCCGATAGAGATCAGAGTTCGGTTTCCAGAGGATAAGAGGTTCTGCTAAGGTGAGTGCACTGAGTATCGCTTTGGCTGAGGATTGGGTGGAGGACGACAAAGTTAGTCTGGGTTTAGAATGGAAAAACCAAGGGGTGATAGATAGAGGATCCTTTAATGTTGAATGACAGGCACTGATTATGGGAATCAAAGGGGTACGAAATTCAGATGGCGGGTCATTCCATAGACGTCGTACAGCGTTGGATATGGCTTATATGGCTCAGTTGAGGGTACTCCACACGTTGACATGAGAAGTGACAGAGGTCAAGCAGGGTGATACGCCCTAGGACTAATATTAGTTCGAGATATGCCTGTGAACATTTTAAAAACGTGTTATGCTTTAAGGTGCCATATATTTCCTCTTACTACTTAATGCATTCTTACCAACAACCTTCAGCTATGGCAACGAGTTTCAATTTAAGATGCTACATCGGTTAGGACTTCACGTTATATCAGAATCTATGAAAAACCCTGCTTCAGCTGAATGAACAATCAGGATTATTTAGACTCTGAACAAATTGAACATCACATCTTCACTGAATATGCTCTCATCAGCCACAATCTAAACCCTGCTGTTATCAAGAAACAACCCTACCTCTGGGCAGCATAGACCCACTTAGATCATAGACCATGTGCTTGTAATCTAGACCCTCAGCAACGTGCTCTGCCTATATTAAAGCAACGCTTCCTATTGTAAATCTTGCTATCACCAGGCTTATTGCCATCGGTTGGAAATTCATTTTCCTCATATGCTTAGTAATCATCTGAGTAAACAATTATATTAAACGAAAGCCTTGCATAAATCACATCTAAACCGTTCTCACTTTGGCCAAAGTTTTTCTGTTCATCTGTGAAACATTACATAACTGAATGAAAGAGTTAGGTAAGAAAAATGGCTTTGGGATTTTATGAAAGAGACAAAACAAAAGTAAAAATATTGGACCATAATTCAACATCAAATGCCATTTTAAATGAACTGCCAACAGTAGCAGCTATTCGTTATCAATGCAAAACAACTGTAAACCACATAAATGCACAAAAAACAGTCGTCGCTTCTAATCTGCTTAGGCATACACTAATCCATAGACAAGACCTGTTCAACAGATATACGTTTACACATTCTCAGTGTGCACTCGAAATCTCATTTCAGTCTCAAGTTCACAAGAAATGCTTAGGCATACACTAATCCATAGACAAGACATGTTCCACAGATATACGTTTTAACATTCTCAGTGTGCACTCGAAATCTCATTTCAGTCTCAAGTTCACAAGAAATGCTGCAAACCTGCAACGTTTTCCAGATAAAAGCTAAACTACAAAATCCAAAGCAGGTGAATGTCATTTGACAAAATCAATTACTCTGACATTTTTCTGATATGGCTGCATCCCTCAAAAAAAAAGGTAAACATTTGCACAGAATTACGAAGACACGACGCAACACGACGTCCTCTGTCGACACATTTTTATACCTCTTCCAGCTCCACGAGTGTTCCATTGCAGTCCTTTGGGTGGAGGAAGATGACAGGCTTTCCATGAGCTCCAATCTTTGGCTCCTTTCCAAGAGTTCTGATTTTGTGCTTCTGCAAATCTTTGATTGCTTCTTTAATGTTACTCACCTGTTTATAAGAAATGGAAAAATAAAAAGTACACAGACTCTATTGTTTCACTCTATTGTTCTGCTTTGTCTACATTTTCAGCTTAGTTCAAAGCAAGTGACGCTCCATAATTATAAGGCACAGAATTACAGCTTACTTCAGATTCATTTAGAAACACATTTTACACAACTGGTTACATGTTGAGGTAGTATCAGTAATCCTTGTGGTGTGTGGTATAGCAGGCAGAAAATCGTAAGAAGAAATACAAACAAGGAAGCCGCTTGTCATTGCATGATCAGCGTGCTTGAGTAGATCGACATTATAGTCACCCATTAAAATTACTGCCTTCTTTGTTTCAGTTAATTCAGATAATAGTTGGTTAAATTCATCAATAAATAGTTGCAGATTTTGACCAGGTGGTCGGAATATAACCCCTATTATAAGGTCTGTGCTTTTCTGCTGTGGAATTCTTATGAATAGGTTCTTGTAGGTACTGTGTGAGGAGTTATGGTCAAGTGGAGATAATGGTTGGAAGCCTATTTCTTTCTTAACATAAATTCCTACACCACCTCTACGACCACTTTCCCTGGGTTTATGAATAGAATTATATCCTTGAATCTCTACAGTGTCTGATAAAGTGGCCTCCAGCCATGTTTCGGTCACTGTTAGAATCCCAACAGGCAATTTGTGCATAAGGAGCTGTCAGTGACTCTAGGTGAGATACTTCTACAGGTGAGATACTTCTACAGTTGATGTGCATGAATGAACAGGCATGCATGTCCGATCCTAGTTTCGAAGCTAATTGAAAAGGAGTGGTGTGGCGGGTTTCACGCTCGCCAACTCCTTCTTGATGACGAGAGTACCCGCTGGTTCTTTCCTCTATCACCAAGCTCAGCAACACGACACACCTGATGGTTTTAATATGTATATTTAATGAGATATATACACACCACTCATCTTATCTACACTTACTAGAGTTATTAGTGTCCTTTTAGAAATGTTTCCCTGGTTTACGTTGGAGACGGGGTTCCCAAACTACGTTGATTACTCTTATCGTCAGAACGACCTAGCGTCTCTCCCAGTTCCGAAACAAGTCCCTGTTCCTTCCCTTGCTACACTATAAGAACCCTCCTAGAGGCGATTTCCTTCGCCATTCCAACCGCAAAACTCGTATCTCTATTGGACGACAAATTGCCTGCTGAAACTATTCCTAAAACCTGGTTGGTCGGGTCTTGGCGTCCATAGCGTGACGTCAGATCCCCTAGGGCATACAGTTAATGTTTGACTAGCGGCTGTCATGACTAGGCCTTGTCAGTGTAATTGAATAACATTACTACAGTCATACCGCCTAGTGGGTTGCGCGGTTTGTATCGGAATTGTCCCCTATTCATGATCCGTGTCAACCAGCCAGTCCAGGCCAAATCTTCAACTGATTCATGAGTTTCTTGTCTGTGGGTCGTAGAGATGGAGGTGTAGGCGTCTGCTTCGAGGTGTCAGGTTTCGTTGCTTGACACCCCGATGATCTTTGCATAATTTTCGCCGTCTGTATTGAGGCCGTCTGCCTCCGGCGAAACCCATTGATGTCTCCCATCTCATGTGTCAGGTAGACGTCTTCATCCGTAGTCCTCCTACGCCTCTGCTGTCGATCGATGACTTTTATATAGCGCCATCGTCCAAAGTGTCACGCATGACAAGTGGTATAACTGTTATCCACTGGTCTACTCACGTAGTAATTATTATCCGGATCTGGGTCAGGATTGTTTATTAAGGGTTTATCCATTTGGTCCTCATTAAAATAACTGAGCTTCAGGCTTTCTAGAATTTTATGTGAGCCTACTGTGGTGTCTGCAAGTTCACCAATACAATTATTAAAAACATCTTCATCTACAATATGGTTAAATGGTAAAGATGACTCAATACAGATATGGCAGTACCAAGATCTAAGATCCCTCAAATTAAGCGGTGTAGTTAAGCAACACATTTCGTGCATTGATTCAAACTATAGATAAATATTTCATTCTATGCTTTGAAATGTTTGCATTCTATGCTTTGAAATGTTTGCATTCTAGGCTTTGAAATGTTAAATTCTATGTTTTTAAATGTTACATTCTATGCTTTTAAATGTTACATTCTATGCTTTTAAATGTTACATTCTATTAACAAAATTGACATTCACTCACTTCAATGCAAATGTGATGCATTCCACCAGATTTATTCTTATCCAGAAAATTCTGAATCGGACTGTTGTCACCGAGTGGATAGAGCAGCTGAAAATAACGAACATCAATAGATGTTTAACCGATTTCTGGCTTTAACTTTGATGGACTTCATTGACTCCTTCTCCATGCTTGCATGCAATTTAAAATTCTCATTCTAATCTTCAAGGCTCAGCGGGGTCTTGCTCCGAGATACCTGGTTGACGTGATAATTCAGCCTAATTCAGCTTCCTCCCTCCATCCACTTCGCTCGACCAATAGATTGGTCCTTCTGGTTCCCCACTCCAGAACTTCTATGACTCAATCCTTTGCTTCAATTGATCCCTCTCGGAGGAATGTGCTTTCTCCTTCTATTCGCTCCACAATTCTGTCTGGCAGTCTCTCAGCAGCTTTCATTATTCTAAAAATATGTTTCTTCTCATGGGGCCTTGCACAGTAGCAGCACTTCTGAGTGGTTCAAACCATTAAAGGTGCATTACAAATGCTTAAAGATAAGATACTCACCTCAATCTTGGAATTTCCAAGTTCAACAAAAACAGTGTAGACGCCATGCTCAGGCTGTGCCTAAAACAATCAGTTGGAAAAGAAGCTGCAAGTTAGAAAATAATTACAGTATAATCTTTGACCAATCTGCTCATCACGTGAATCTAAAACAACAAAACTTAAAAAAATAAAAATTTTTGGGGATAAATTTTTTCAATTGTTTCAGGTCTTACTGCTTAAAATTAAAGGTTTCCTTATTGAATGATCCAAACTCCGCGTATATGGAGTCGTTAACGGGGAAAAATCGTCTGCCTGCCAGAATGACCCCGAAAACGCCAGCTTCACGTTGCCGTCATGACAAACTTTGCAGCGCACAAAAAATGTAAAAAATCAAGACTGCGTTTCTCCGATGACCAGATATGTCCTTAGCTTGCAGCATTATAGACGCGACCTTCCCTTTTCACCTTGAATTGCTTGCCTCGTTTAAAGGAATTATATTAGCACAAATATACTGTATCACGCAGAGTTTGCATGTTTGCAAGGTCTTAAACTATCTGGAGCATACGTTTCTGTGGTGGCCAGACATGTCCTTGCAAACTAGGCATCGTGGCTCATGGACTTAGATCGACAACATTTGACCTTTCATTTCTCACCTCATTTTAAAGCTATTTTGTCCGCAATTTAGGAGCCCTGCAAATGTGTAGGTATCTGTAAGACCTGAAAATATCAAGAGCATATGTCCCTCCGCTGGCCAGTTATGCGCATGCAAACTAGGCATCTTGGTACGCCTTAGCCTAATTGATGCAATCAATACTATTTGACCTTCAATATCTTACCTCATTAAAAAGACAAACAGACACAAATAGTGGGTCTGAGACAGATGTTGTATGGCTCTACAGTGGAAAAATATGAATAGCATACATTTGCCCACTGCAGAAATATACCATAGGGAATTACTCTTTAGAGCTAGATTTACCTGAAAATGTTGCGAAAACAGAAAAACAAAGGTCAACTTTGAAAATCAATATTTACAAAACAGGGCCAAAAAGGAAAAACCGGCAATGACTGCGACATTTTCGCTTCAATTGGCCGTCTAAATTTAAAGTTACAAATCTCCAGGTGCTCGGGTGTAATGAGACGAACTTCCCCCGTTTTACCTCCAACAAATGCGATTCGTGACAGAAATGGGGCTCTCGCTCCACTCTTTGCCATTTCAAATGGGGTTATGAAATAGGAAATTCAAAATCACTGTCTGATAGCAGAAGAGCTCCACTTATTAGCCCTTTTTCCAATTTTTGGATTGACTGATAATTTCCAAGATGGCGGCTATGAAAAAAAAGAGTAACTTTTGAGCCGCTATCTTGGAAAAACTGGGTGCAAATTTGAAAAACTGTCTTCGTCAAAGACAGAACCTTCTAAGCACTATCCAAATCCCGAATTTTGTGACTATATCTTTTCAGAAACCAAGGGAATACCTCCCCTGATTGACCACCTAAAAATATTCTACCCCGAAAACGTGAATTGCGTGGTGCCCACACCACAAGTAATGATTGATTCTGGTAGATAACTCAGAGCGCTACGCGCCAGCATCTTGGTTTGGGGCCAGCGCTTCCGGTTGCCGAAAAAAATGTGGGGAAAGGTTTCTGGTGTCAGAGGGCGTGTCACCCCATCTGACACATTTTGAAATCGTCTTTTCCGGAATCTTGGTCAGGCCAACAGGTGGTGAAACGAGGAAAACTCAAAAATTTATTTCAGGAATTCGGTGGAATCGCGGCCGACATCGAATTAGTAAAAGAAATGAGGATCTTGCGTCGCTGTTTGCCATTCGAAAGCGGATCATGAGATGAGAAAGGTGAAAACACCATCAGATACCAGAAGAGTTCCTCTAAATGGCCATTTTTTAAATTTTTCGATGGATTGAAAAATTCCAAGAGGGCGGCTTTCAGAAAAAAAGCAAAACAGAGTCACTTTTGAGCCGCCATCTTTGAAAAACTGGGTGGAAATTTGAAAAACTGTCTTCGTCAAAAGCAGAACCTTTTAATCACTACCCAAATTCCGAACTTTGTGGCTATACCTTTTCAGGAACCATGGGAATACCTGTCCCCAAAGGACACCATAAAAATATTCTACCCTCCAAAGCGTAAATTGTGTGGCACCCACAATCAAAGCAATGATGGATTCTTTTAGAGACCTCGGAGGTCTACACACCAGTAATTTTGTTTGAGGCCAGCGCTTCCGGTTGCCGAGAAAAATGGAGGGGGGGAAGTGTTTCTCGTTTGACGACGATTGCCGCCCCCAACTGACACATTTTAAAATCTTTTGTACTGTAATCTTGATGAGGGCCACCAGACGGTGAAAAAAAATCGAAAATTGCAATTCAAGAAGTCGGTCGAATTAGAGGAAAACAATGTTGCACGACCACCCCTATGGATAAAATTTAGTATAGTGTCAGAAAGGACTAACATAGAGTCGGTTATTTGGTTACTGATCTCCACATACAACAACTTCTGCTGTCTGACGAAATTCTTATTCCGTCGGATTTGTAATGATGAGAGCCACTCTGAACAGTAGACATCGGACATTCATCACTTAGGTCGAATATCACGCATTTGTAAAAATGACCATTCTAATCATCAAGGCTCAGCAAGGTCTTGCCCCAAAATATCGAATGGTATTCGCGTCGGCAAATGTCATGCATACAAATACAATTAATCTTAAAATATTCAAAAATACTATTAAGAGAACTACTATTAAGAGAAATACCATAGAGAAATACTATTAATTAAGAGAAATACATTTTAGAGAAATACTAATTAAACACCTTTAATCTGTGCATCTAATTAATATGAGTCTTGGGTACTAACATGTTTCTCACTGACTTTGGCCCCAAGCACATCGCGATACATGGCAGCTGCCGTGTCAATGTCAGGAACAGCAATTGCCACATGGTTGAGTTTACCCAACTGCCAGACTTTCTTTGGAGCCGACTAACAACACAAGAAATCAATGTCAGCAATGATAAACAGTTGATCTTCCAACAAAAAACAGGAGCGGGTCCTGCGTTCTGTTACACGTCTTGCTGGACGCATTCCTAAATTTGGCCATGTATCCTGCTATATGCTGGATGTTGTCCACTGGCTCCCCTCCAACAGCGAATCTCATACTGTATCATCTCTTTTGTATGGCAGCCCTTGCCTATCTTTGCGACCTCTGTTACTCTACTTTGAGTGTACTGGGTCGCCGCTTTCTATGCTCTACTGAGCGAGGCATGCTCATCTGCCCGTACAACTACCAAACAGAATCGTGCCTTCTCAGTGGTTGGCCCCTCGCTCTGGAACATGCTCCCGTTGGCGTTGCGGTTGTCACCAAGGGTCCACTCAGACTCATTTTATACTTGTCTTAAAACTGTTCTTTTTAAACATGCTGGAGTGCTCCTGAGTAGTAGCCTAGAAGCCTATATAAATCTCTGTAATGAATGAATGAATAAAAAAACATCACTCATCCACCCAACAAACACACATACACACATGCAATAGAAGCGAAAGACTGTTAAGTTCCCTTGGATGAATGTTCATTCCGAAATATTCTAATCTAGCTCACTTCAAGACGAAATCTACATTGAAGCAAAGCAAATCATGTCCAGCAGATGACAACATCAGAAATTCAGAGGATGAAACAGATCCCTGGAAACATCTCTCTTCAATAAGGTTCAAAGTACAATCCACTAAGAAAGACCAGTGTTGTTTTCGTTCAAGAAATAATTTTTGTTTTAGTTTTTATTCAGTTTGATGTGATTCATTTCAGTTTAGTTCTAGTTCCATTTATGAAAATCATTTTAGTTTTAGTTTAGTTTTTATTCGTGAAATCATTTCCGTTTTAGTTTAGTTTTTATTCATCCAATCATTTTAGTTACGGTTTTAGTTCAGGATTGTCTAATCTTTCGATCTTGTTTTAGAAAACCACAATAAATCAGACCCTTGTCATTCATTGTCCATGAGTTATTAGGAATGATGCTTATCGAGTATTCCTCTAACCCATTCAAATTTAGCCTAAGAAAAGCTCGCATTCCCAAAGATTATAACATCCTGTTGCGTCTGCCTGCTGTTAAAAGTCTACATAAAGAAAAGATCCTTTCAACATTAGCTACGAGAAGATCTTCAACTAGAAAAGCTATAATGTTGGATAAATCATCCTTTGTTTGGACCAAAATCTAGAGGCATTGTCTCCCCTATACTTTGTCACCTCTGATAAATATCTGTCCATTTCTTCTTGGATATTTTTCCCATTGTGATATCAACATTATGTCTACTTAGTAGTTATGTCTCGTCCATTCAACTTTGCTGCCAGAAATTTTAACTTCTTAATGCTCCAGATCCTCATGCTTCATTTTGGATTTGACTTGAATTAGCACAGAAGGAAAGAAATTGATACTTGTAATTTCTATAGTTTTCGTTCACGATTTCAATTTCGTTTTTATTTAGTTCTGCATAAATCTGTTCCGTTTTTATTTAGTTATAGTTGTTAATTTCTTTCTAGTTCTCGTTTTTGTGAACGATCACCAATTCAATTTAGTTCTAGTTTCATGAACAAACTTAACACTGCGAAAGACACAGGTTGTAGATATGGCCAAGTGCTGAACTGCAGAGGGCAAATAAATTCAAAGGTGTGTAGTTTGAATCATACTAAATGAATGCTCGAAACAAATTGCAGCTCAAGGAGTATTTTATAGACAAAAATATCACAACAACCATGTTTGGACTCAGCACTTGGCAAATAAATTCACCATATTTTGTCAAGATAGAATTGAAATGGATATTATGCCATCGATTATTATTTCCATCTACCGTTGCAGAGGCAGCGGCAAAGACAGCTCTCATTGCATGGACAGACCTCGTTCTCAGCAACATCTGTCAGTCAGAAAGAAACACAACAGAGTTACTTTAGGATTATATATCTCTATGAGTAACCACAAGATCATCATAATCATCACTTCGTATATGAATCACAGGCTGTAGCTAGAGATTGCAATTCCAGACCATAATCAATTTTCCAGATTTTTGGGATTTTTTCAGTAAAATTCCAGAATTTTCAATGTGAATGTATTTACCGACTCACTGCTATCAATTTCCAACAAATTTCCAACTAATTAAAATAGGCCTACTAATTTTATGTCTTTTTAACTAGTATAATACCAAACTACACATGGAAGTTGCATTGAAGGTATTACAAAGTCAATATTCAGTGGCAATGGTTAAAGAAATAGATAAAAAGTTACAAACTTAAAGAGAACAGAGAGAGTCCATGGTGTTAATGAATTCATAATGCATCAGGCATGCTTTTGAAAATATGAACACTGGAAGTACATACAGTGAGTCCATCACAAAGTCTGCAAACTGGAGCAGATAGGCCCAACGCTGGCAGCAGAAAACAACAGCTTCAACACAGTCTACTTGCTATAGGTGTTCAATCAAAAAATAATGCCATCAGTAACTTTCTGTCGTGGCGCTTGTAACTTTTTAGAGAATTATACTCTATACAAACTTTGTAGTCATTCTGAGGGCTTTAGGCCAATCCTGCGTTCCCGGAATAACGGTAGAAATACAGAAAAACACGAGTCTTTTGCGCGGAGTTCATAAACCTATTAGCGCAATCATTCAGTCATACCTCACATGAAATATAGGGCCTACTAGGCTTTATCATATTCATATATATCATATTTATGTAAATGAAATAAAGCTCTGCATCTTGTGTTCCACGAATTATGAAAATAATATTGATAATAACTGCTATTAAAACCCGTAATTTCACTTCCGAACTTCCGGAATTTGTACTTGAAAAATTCCGGAATTTCGGTATTTATAAAAGACCGAAATTTCCGGAATTACAATCTCTAGCTGTAACTCATTCGCCACTATGTTGGGGTGGGAATCAGCCTTCAATTCATTGCATCTCTTATTCTGCAACCAACCAAAAATCATGTTAAGTCAGTTAATGAAGCTGCACTAAGAAACAATAATGATTATTATTAATCCAGACTTCTTCACAACGGTCAAGGCTACTCCAAGGACAAAGCTAGGTCGCCATTGTCGCCCATGACCCTGGACATTATTGTCCAATGCACGTCACGAAGTAACAACCTTAAGCAGGAATAGCAGTCCAGGCCTCGGGCCGCATAACCTACCGGGCCTAAGCCTTTTACAGTCGAAGACAAGAAACCCCGAATAAACGAAACAGCTGCCATTTGATTGTAAATGAAAATAAAGGTTTAGAATCCACAGCAAAGAATCTATATTTAGAGGAACGGTACCATAGATTTATGTACGGTACTAGTGAAATATTCATCCGGCGTAAGGGACGATCTTTGTGACATCTGTCCAACGGCAGACAGCGTATTTATTATTTTGTGAATTGCAATCACGGAAGCAAATGTCTGGTACGAGTCTAAAATTGAAAACTTACGTTGACATATTTTCATAATTTCGCAGAAAGAGATGAAGCAATTATCTCCACACGGATCCAGCCTGGACCAGCCAACTACTTGATGTAATCGGGGGTCGAGTGCTCACTCGACCCCCGATTACATCTCATCTCAAGTTCTCCAACCGCACCATTACAAACGCAGCACCTCGTCTATGGAACGACCTTCCTCCTGAATTACGTGCCTTCTCGGTTCCTCCATCACTACTGCGCCCGTCATGCAACATATCATCTGTCCCAGTAGGCCCCCCCCCCATCCATCACACCCTGGGCTTTCCATTCTAAACTTAAACGCCACCTTTTCAAGAACTCTTGCCCAAACTCATTACTTGACATTCAGTGCTTAAAGTGTAAAACAAGAAGTGCCTGGACCCTAGGGGAGCCGTCCATAAATGACGTCACGCAATTTTTGACGATTTTTGACCCCTCTCCCATTCGTCACACGTCGTCACAAATGCCATGACCCCCTCAAATATGACGCAACAAGACCCTGACCCCCCCCCCCAAATCAAAACAAGATGTCCAGAATGTAATGCAAATTTTCTTATAATTATCAACAAATTTAATTATAACTATGAAATATTTCAAATTATGGTAGTATAACGAAGAAAAGTGGAAAAATTAAGTAGCCTATAATGATCACAATCTTATGCATTCCTCAGGATGAAAGACTATCGTGATCATAATTATAGTGTTGCTTAATTGTGGTAACAACTACTGCTAATTAAGTGGAACTTGTTTAAGTGAGTGTAAGTTTTTAATAAAATTACGTATTTTGATGTGATGATGTGACGTCACATTTCGTCAACCACTACCCCTTGTCACGTACACATCGTCACAAATTTCTGAACCCTACTTATAGGCACGTGACATCATTTATGGACGGCCCCTAGTGTCAAAAAATTAAGAACTAAAGATTGCAAAGGCAGAGCACCAACATATTAAGTCGACGACAAATGGTTCGTGAACTGTGGTCCACTGTATTCGTTTTAAGAGAAGTTGGATTGGTGATATTAATGATGCTGGAATGGTTTGATGGGTGAACGAAAATCTTCCAAAACAGATGCTATTTAGATGAACATAATGCCTACTGAAATAAAAGTTGAATCATTGAAAAGAATAATTTATTTGCCTAAATAGAAGTTTAACAAACAAAAATGGTTCTTGCTGAACCAGAAGCTGGATTTGCAGACATTATAATCAATCCAAGTTCTATTTGATCAAATATGATGGGCGAAAAATAGAATTTTTTATCACTCGCGAGGCTTTTTGTCCATCAACCATTATTTTGTCGTCAGTTATTTGTTGGTGAAATATTTGTTGTAATTTAAAGCATATGCCTACAGAGAATTGCTTTCCTTTGTGAAATTGTCGAAAACGGGCCAGTGGCGCCGGCATGGTTTTGAAAGTTGGGAAAACTAAGTTTTTAAACGCGCGAAGCGCGAGATTTTTGTTCCTCCTCTTTTTTTCTGTTGATAATAACGTGCTCATATAGAGGAATTGCACTGTTGCATGGACGCTCATGGACGGCGTCCAGGCACTGCTGGCCATATAAGTGGCAGGACGGCGTCTAGCCTCGAAAATAAGTGCCTGGACGCCGTCCATGACCGTCCAGGCACACTTTAAGCCCTGTCAATGACATTCCATCTGCAGTCAATCCTCAACCAAAGCGACACCCTTCTTAATAGCTACTCTACCTCTCTGCTGCAGACCTTCTTGAAACCGACACCCTCTGACCTCCCATGGGTGCTTTGGACAACCCTAGCTTTCGATTTGACGCAGCGCTCGTGAATAAGCTGATTTCCTGCGCTTAGCTTTCAAGTGAATTTGGAGTTCATAATTACGATTACAATCACGGATTGATGCAAAGTTCTGAGTACGGTTTTTATAATCAATCAGTTTCCAAATCAATATTTGATATTCACATCTGTAATCACTACCCACATTATGAGTGGTAGGACAAATCCAAGCAGAGATGGCAAGTGTGAAATAATTTAAAGTACAAAACGGCGAAAACGCCATAATTTGAAGCCTCTCATACCTGATTAGATATCGATTTTGCTTCGAATCTGTTTCCCGAGACTTCGCATTTTGGCCGCTGTTGAGAATATGATTGAGGATCTGTCAACACCATTAACATTGAAATGACCTAAGTGGGCACATTTAGCGAGGCTTCGAATAGGATTATAGGCCTAGTATGGGCTAATTTATATTATGGGCATAATTATTTCTACTAGTAGAGGCCTCATGAAGATTACCTATTTTTAGGCTATAATATTGAAGGCCTCGTTGAATGTTGTCTGTTATCTGAGAAAACCAATATACGCTGCGTCTTATAAAATCTTAATCAAAGATCTATTATCAAAAGTACGTAAGTTTTAAATGCATCATCATCAATCACTAGGCCTATTCGTTAAATTCAACAGATCTCATAATTAGCTACACAAGGCAAACTTGAAATAACCGAAATATTATTACAGTGTAATGCGCTACATCATCAGCGCAAAAATCGAGTGGATTTCTACCGAACAAAATTTAACGCTTTTCTTCAAAATTTAGCATCTGAATAGAATCAGTTTTTCAAATATAGAATCTATAAAAGGTTATTTTTGAAACAGACAGTGACTTGGTAAATATGTCATAGTATTTTTATGCTGGTAAATAAGTGGCCTTTTTAACAAAGCTCGTTACATTGTAAATTGGTAAATCGGTATATATATACCGATTCGAAAGTGCAATATCGGGGTGTGTATGTATACTGAGCGTCGTGAGGGTCATTTAGGGTAAGGTTAGGTGTCGTGATACTCGGTTAGGGTAAGTTCACTGGCGTTGTGAGGATCAGATATGGTCAGATTGAGTTAATGTCGTCATTATGCAGATGATGTCCAGGCTTTTGTACATGGTCCACCATCTACTCAATTGTTCCTAGTCCGCTCCATTGATTGTCTTGTTTCTGATCTTCATTATGTCTAATTGCTATAATAACTCAGCTGATCTGGTGGAGGGGACTAGGCAACAGCTTGTTACACTTGACCTACACCTACTGACTGAGACATTCCCTGCTTACACATAGGCCTACTCTTCTAATGTCCGTGACCTGGCTGTCACACTTGAATCCTCTCACGTTCATGGAACATTTATCTAACCTGACCCGCTTCGGCTACTTTATCTGAGGTGACTCAAAGCCACCAGATGATCGGTTTTTCCCTCTGCAAGACTCGATCTGTGTCTCTGTCTTTATATCGAGATGACATGACAACCTGGGCCGCTTTCCCGTAGTCAAATGCGCTTTCTGTAGTCAAATGTATTTATTCATCAGCCATGTTCAAAAGCTAATATTATAGCATTCAATAAATTTTAGTGTTTTATGAACAAAAATCTAAATAAAATACGTTTGCCGATGCAGGAATTTGGGAGTGGTAGTCGGCCGCGGCTATGTTCAGACGTTTTTAGTGGCGTTGTAATCATTGACAAGAAGTAACATGAGCTCACTTTCGAACAAAATTTTTTATTTTCTATACTTTTTACCAGTTACTATATGTTTGCCATACAAATGGCTACATTATGGTGTATTTCCTGATATTTTTTCTGTTCTTGGATTTTTTTAGTAATTTATAATTTCGTAATTTACATTTAATTTTTTTTATATATATTTATAAATTTTGAGTTAAATACATCAAATGATAAACATTTTCATTAAAAAATATGATATAGAAATATAATATGAACAAAATGATATATTGAATGTGCATATTACTGAAAATTGTAAGTGTTTTCATCTACGTAAAGATATATATTTAGTAAATTGGTAAAAAAAACAAATTGGCGGTCAAAGAGTTGAGAAAAATTAAGAAAATTTTACTTCTGTGGCTGCACTCTTTGTGTTTGCACCTCCAAACACCTCCAAAGACCTCAGTGTACGCGCATTGTTTAATTCCTAATTTTCTTATCAACTAGCTCCAGTTCATAAAGAATGCATCATTCAGTTCATAAAGAATGCTTCATTCAGTTCATAAAGAATGCTTCATTCAGTTCATAAAGAATGCTTCATTCAGTTCATAAAGAATGCTTCATTCAGTTCATAAAGAATGCATCATTCAGTTCATAAAGAATGCTTCATTCAGTTCATAAAGAATGCTTCATTCAGTTCATAAAGAATGCTTCATTCAGTTCATAAAGAATGCATCATTCAGTTCATGAAGAATGCTTCATTCAGTTCATAAAGAATGCTTCATTCAGTTCATAAAGAATGCTTCATTCAGTTCATAAAGAATGCATCATTCAGTTCATAAAGAATGCTTCATTCAGTTCATAAAGAATGCTTCATTCAGTTCATAAAGAATGCTTCATTCAGTTCATAAAGAATGCTTCATTCAGTTCATAAAGAATGCTTCATTCAGTTCATAAAGAATGCTTCATTCAATTCATAAAGAATGCTTCATTCAGTTCATAAAGAATGCTTCATTCAGTTCATAAAGAATGCTTCATTCAGTTCATAAAGAATGTCTCTTTATGAACTGTTCTTCTGCTTCGTCTTTTGTGTCAATCATTTTCACTTTCTGCAGTTCTTTAAAGCAGTTGGTTATGCACTAGAATAATGAATGTTAGGGTCAGATAGGGTCAGGTTCCACCTTGTGAGGGCTGGATAGGGTTAGAATTAGGTCTAATGTCATCTTTAGATAGAGACTGTGTTCTGTTCTGTCAGAGAAGTAATTTCCTCATGTGTTGCATTGAGGAATTTTACCTCGCAGAAGAACCATTCTATATGAAGAAGATGTGGGACTTTATAAAATTATTTCTTTACAGTTTAGCAATCTGAACTATATGTCTATTGTTGCATATATAGTTTAGATGATTTGTAAACTTTGCATGCACAGCAATTTGGTTAGAAATGTGGCTCGTTGGTTTTTAAACAGACTGAGCTCGGAGATTGTGTGTTGTGTATTTCTTTCAGATGTAATCTGTTCTTTTGTGTCAATCGGTTCCACTTTCTCCACTTCTTTTAGTTGGTTAAGCACGGGAATAATGAATCCTGAGCAAGAGAAGGTGCGCTGCCTCCTCGTTGACACCATCACCCTTCTCTGTCGCAATGGTCTGACGTTTGGCAGCAACGTTAAGGTTCAGGGTCTGCTGGCGATAACAATCGATTCCAAGGAGTTCTTTGTCGTTCAGATTGATGAGACTTTCTCTGAGAATATGGACAACAACCCAATCGACTGCGGTGCTGCGGCATCGAATCATTTGGATGAGCACGTCCTCAGCCAGAGGGCGAATGTCCCTTCCATGAGGAAACAGGAAGCACTGAATGGACAGAGTCGCCCCCCAACGGGTCGGAAGAGAGTGCGACGGCTGGTCGTTCCAGAGGAGACAATTGACTGCAAGAGCTTCTGCCCTCAGTCATCATCGCAACAGGGTCTTTTGGCTCCTGACAACTACCAAGACATGTTTGTCGCCGGTCTTTCATCCGTTTCTGCGCAGGTAAAGGTTGAAGATGACGACTTACTTTTGGTAGATTCGTCCGGGAATTCCGTCGCCAGTCACAGCTATGACTACGGGAACTCCGATGGAGATTTCCGACCAAATAGAAAAAACTTTTGCGACGGTCTGATGGGGAGCGGGTCGACCGGACCTGGGTCGAGCAGAGGTGGTCAAGCGAGGCCAAGACAGGGCCGAAGAAGAACTGGGCAATGGAGTTCATTTGAAGGGGTCGAATGGACCGGACAGGGAGATGTATCGTTGCTTGCGGTCAATTATGACTTGAGTGAAACGGAAGAGAAGCACCAACCCCAGTCTCAGCAACAGAACGTCATGGTAACCATTGTGATATCACTATTTCTAAGCAACAATTGTAATGTATGTAATGTTTGGCATGTTGTTTTACTGTTTTCTAGACTTCTATAGTGAATGGATGTCTGAGACTGATGCATGTTGTAATTGAGTTGTTGATCATCACCTAAAATGAGAGGGACGGTTGTAAAATGAAATGTTTCAGATGTGAGACACATTTGTTGTTTCTTATTCTACCATTTGCTGAAAACTCTTGCAGATGCAGTCATTGAGAATGTGGTTTTTTTTTCAATTTGTACTCTTGTAACATCCTTTGCCTCACATGATCTGAGGTAAACATTGACTCTTGAAGTCAAAGATCTCATGGACCATAATGCATAGCCTTCCAAACAAATGATAATGGATGATGGGACCACCTAGGTCGATGTCTTGTGTGGACTGATGGAGTGTGTATCGCTCTGCTGAGTCGGATTCGATTAGAGAAGAGGAAAGAAGTTTAGAGGAAATTGATTTATAGCTGTAAGGGACTTTCAGGCTTAAGAAGCAGACTTCTTCTGTTGTGTTTGATATTGCTGTTGTTAGTTGTTGACTTAAGTGGCTTCTGCGGAAGAGAATGTGTGCAGAACTTCTGTCAGGATATTTGTGTAGCTGCTTTTTGGCCAAAGCAGTTTGGCGTTTGATGATCGGTCTGTGTAGGAGGCACTTGTGATCTCTTTTGTTTATATTCGGAGCCTAAATCAACTGAACACGGTTTTCCACTTCAACAGTATCATATTAACGCCTGCTAAATGAGAATGAATCTACTGCTTCAACCCTCACAGAGTGTAGAACTTGGATCTGTTATTAGGCTTGGATAGAGTTGGAACTGAGCCATTTCTTGTAAAGTACATAGTTTGAGTTTACAACATCTCACTAGAGAGACAGTTGAGGTCAAACTTGTTTTCTTCATATGAAACGCGGTTCATAACGATTTACGTGCGGCTGTTGCAATCTAAATTTTAAAAGCGAAAAGAAAAAAATGTTTTTGAAAACCGATTTTTTCTGGAAATTGAAGTCTTGCTTAGTTAAGGTAAGACTTACATTTTCTGCATTCTTAATATTTGCATATATACAACATTTTAAGCTCCTAAAGCATTTTTCTTTCAAAATTTTTGTAATAATTTTACATGAGGTGAGAAAACATGTGCTTAGATGTAGTTTACAGGTGGACAGTATTTTCCAACTCCATTCTGGCCTTTAGCTGAATTCATTGTCAAAATGCTCAAAATTTAAATAAATTTAAGAGAATTAAAGACACTGCTGGTTTGGAATTTTAGGAAGTACTCTTTCTTTAACTCATGTGCTGTTGACTTTGATTTAGGATTTCTCAAATGACGAAGTGTACAATTTGGCGACAGGAGATGATTACTCGAGCGAGGCGTCTGGCAGCACAGTGGCATTTGCCTGTCAGTATAAGGACTGTGACAAGACTTTCACTTATAACCATAATCTTCTTCGTCATCAGCGCCAAGTGCATGGCTGCATCTTCGGAGCGCAGAGCGAAGTCACCTACTTCTGCCGCATCAACGGCTGCACTTCCACCTTCAGATCGGAAGCGGCACTCACTCGACATCGTAACAAAGCACACTTCCAATCCCATCTGAACGAATGACACCTTGCCAACATACTTACTCTCCAAGAGTCAATGTTAAGGATCAGCTTAGTTGTGTTCTGAGATTATAACTTTATAATATGTCTCTAACAGAGAATATCATCTGAGCAAGAGATTCAATGAAGAAGAAGAAGAATTCTGTACTGCTTTGTTTGATGCCTTGTTGGAAGTGCAAGTCTTGACAGAGAGAGATGTTTGCTTGTCTGATGTGTGACATGAATCATTCCCTTAATGCTGTTAATAGAACTGTCTGTCTTTAGAAGTTAACAAACACCTCTAATGATTGTCTTTTAATGTTCTGATTTTAAAAAAAAATTTCATTAGCTTCAAGAAGTGGAATACCAAAAGAAATTGAATGTGACATTGTTCCCAATTTTTTTTAGTTTAAGATGCTGTTTATTTGATTAAATTAACAGTTGTGAATGCTGAAATTGGCTTGAATTGCTGAAACTGACTAAATTTTAACCATGACCATGATTTGTTAAAACTGATTACTGGAAGTCATAGTTTGGTCAGGAAAGACTTGAGTATGAAAGTTTTAAAAGCGGCAGTTTGATACTTTCTCTTTTTTCAAATGTAGAGTGATATTGCCATAGATGAATGATATCGCCAAAGATGAATGATATTGCCATTGATGAATGATATGGCCATAGATGAATGATATTGCCATTGATGAATGATATTGCCATAGATGAATGATATTGCCATAGATGAATGATATTGCCATAGATGAATGATCTTGCCATAGATATGAATGATATTGCCATAGATATGAATGATATTGCCATAGATGAATGATATTGTCATAGATGAATGATATTGCCATAGATGAATAATATTGCCATAGATATGAATGATATTGCCATAGATAAATAATATTGCCATAGATATGAATGATATTGCCATAGATGAATGATATCGCCATAGATGAATGATATTGCCATTGATGAATGATATTGCCATAGATATGAATGATATTGCCATAGATATGAATGATATTGCCATAGATGAATGATATTGCCATAGATATGAATGATATTGCCATAGATGAATAATATTGCCATAGATATGAATGTTATTGCCATAGGTGAATGATATCGCCATAGATGAATGATATTGCCATTGATGAATGATATGGCCATAGATGAATTATATTGCCATAGATATGAATTATATTGCCATAGATATGAATGATATTGCCACAGATGAATGATATTGTCATAGATGAATAATATTGTAATAGATGAATGATATTGTCATAGATGAATGATATTGCCATAGATGAATGATATTGCCATAGATATGAATGGCTTGCTATGAAAATGTTTAAGTTTGATTCTGTTGAGGTTTTTGTTATCTTTGTTAGCATCTTTGATCTGTTTAAGGAAAATCTGGAGTCATTTCATAAAGTTGTGTTTTGTACGCTGAACTTCTCTTCCAGAAATATTTCTTTTTATTAACCTAATATTTTCAAATCTTGTTGAAAGGCATCTAATGACTGTCAGTTAATTGAAAATTTTCTTTTGAATGGTGACAGCTGACGATTGATAAGACATCATTTTGGAGTAGTCTGGTCTGTTTATAACGCGGCTAAGGCTTTACCCAGGAGAAATAATTCTTCCGCAATGTGGGAAGCACAGTTTTTAAATCTTTTGTTTGTCAAGTTTATGTTTCTTTGTTTTCAGTTTATTATTTGAAGTGTTAATTATTGCTATGAACTGAGAAAATCTCCGTTTTTAAATTGTTCCTTGTTTTGATTTCTTGTTTAGTTTTTGTCGATGCTAAATTTTGCTGTTTACCATCTGTAGCCTTCGCTTGAGTCTGTGTCATATAATTTGATTTAGTCATTGAATAATGAATCCTCTCTTTTCGGCTCTTAGACTCTTTATGTTGACGTAAAATTTCGTTATTAATTTCTTTTAAAAGAATCTTTCACTCTTTGTGTAAATCTGATTTGTTTTTTTTAAATTTCCAAGATTTTCTACTTAATCAGATTTTGATTTTACAGTTTCAATCTATCTACCCTTCAGTATTTAACTGCCATTGACTATAATTGACTATAAATATTATTGACCTAACATTTGCATTGCAGTCTGCAGGAATTGGCTTCCTACATTTCCTTTAGTTTTATCTTTTATTGTTTTGTATTATTATTATTATGCACACCCTGCTCTTCTTCTTCTTCTTCTCCTCCTCTTCCTCCTCCTCTTCTTCTTATTCTTCAGTTCTTCATTGTTTATACAAGTGCAATATTAATTGGCACCATTGATATTGCACTCATATAAACAATGAAGAACTGATTATGCACCAGTTGTATGGGTATGGAAATGGAAATGCCACAAATGCACACAATTTAACAAGAATAATAGAAGCAGATGGTGGTAAGTTTGACAGGAGTCGAGCTTAACTGTATGGCATCCATGCAAAGCGACCGTCTATTATATTGCTTATTTTACCGTTTCCTTCGAAAGATTGGAATTTGGAGTTTCACTCTTCAATGAAGAGCGTCACTCCCTCACATTCCCCATACATGGGGAGAGAGAGGTGCTTGTGTTTCCCACTTTCTTCTTTTTTGGCTGTGGATAGACAGACAGATATAGACAGACAGACAGAGGGCCAGAGAGTGATAAAGAGGGAGGTAGTGACTAACTGACTGTCTGTGACAGCATCTGATGTCTATGTTTCAGGCGACCCTTCATCATCCGTTGCAGCAGCAGCAGCAGCCGCATCTGACGGACCCTGATTGGTCATCAATAGATGACAATGACAACACCGAGCACTGGGACCCAGAGAGGGAGGACGACCCAACGACCCCCCTCACAAGGGGCAGTGGCTCAGAGGGCGGTGGCGGAGTAGGTGGGTCCATGAAGAATCCTCCTCCTCCTCTGCTCTTCCCCTTCGACCCTCATCCGCTGTTGATGGTCCCTTCAAAGCCTTCTTCTTCCTCTTCATCGATTGTCTTCAAACCGTTCGCTTGTAGATTTCCTGGATGTGAGAAGCGCTTCTGTCATGAAACACACACGAGGAGACACGAAAGAGAGGCTCATGACTACTACAGACAGAGACAGAGACATCTAATCCAACACCAGCAGCAGCATCTCCAGCCATCGCCATCCTCTCGTCTCAATTCCGTCTGTGCCAATGGCTTCGCTGCCTCCTCCTCATCCGCTTCGGACCAACTCAATGGCTCCACGAGACACCAACACCATGACCAGGAAACGGAAGAATTGGGAGATGATGCAAGAGAACTATTGACCTCTTCATCAAATCTCATCTTCTGTCACTCTGACCAATAGATCTTCTCGTTTCTCTATCATCAGCCATCTAACCATTAACACCACCTCAAATACAATCACAATGACATCAATGCAGCTACCCCACCCCACCACAAATCCTACTATGACACTACCAATGCCACCAACAACAACTCTACCAATGTCAGGTCATGTTTTGGCAGTTTCCTATTTCTTTCATTCTCAAATACGAGATGACATTTGTCAATTTTAGATTTTGCATGCTTCAAACTGTTTGAGTTTCACTTGCAAAGACCCTATCCTGCTCAATCCTACTGGAAGTCACTTAGTAATCGTTGGGAGAATGGTAAAATTTATATCCTTATTAGAGACCCAGATTGCATTCTCTGGACTGGGACCGAACACCAGGGCCATATCGAGGGACGACCAGCGGGTCCGTGGCCCAGGGCGCAAATGTGGAAAGGGCACAAATTTCAGGATGGAATAACTTGTTATTCCATAAAATGCACTATTTTTTACAAAATGTGGGGGTGCCAGATTGATACTACCCACAGGGCGAAATTATAGCTCGGTACGGCCCTGCCGAACACCCAACATCGACGATTTTTCCAATCATTTACAAGTCATTGACTACATCGACCGATCCCAGAGCGAAGCTCCTGACGCTTTTCATCTGCATTCATGATGTCGTCATCGTCAATAAACAGCGACTTTTGACTTTGAAATCCGATGATTATTCGTTTCATCCGAGTGAACAGGTCTCCATGATTCTTAGTTTGTTTTAAATTCTCTCACACTGATGGTTTCATTTGAAGATTACAGAAAGAGCATTGAGAGAAGAAGGAGAATAGGTTGTTGAAAATCAGGGAAGGGGATGATGGTGTAGAGAGGGAGGCAAGGGAAGAGGTTGTTATTGTTGATGCTCTCTAAATATGTCCCGCGCTGATGTTGCATGGCGTCACGTCGTAATTTCTAAGGTAATTGTGAGAGTGACAGACGGCGTTGAGTCTTTAGTTGCAGAGATTCGGTTGGTTGTATTGTTGTTATTGAGAGGATCCGACGATTAATGGAACATTTAGCTGAAAAGACTGTTTTCTTGTTTATTTAGGTAGGTCGATGGGTCTTTGAGAGTACTTAAGAATGGGTTTTTAATCTTACCCTTTTCATGGCATGGGAGGGGGCTGAGCGGTTCATCATCATAGATGCCATTTACAACTGTTTCAATACAATAGCAAATGATTGTAAGTAAACATCAGAAAGCTCGCATTTCATCGAAGGTAGATTGATTTCAAACTGGAATCTAAGAACTGCGCATCTCGTGGCCTAAGCAAAGGCGATTATACTCACTGAAGGTAACTGACTGAATACGCTGCATTGTTTACTGAACCGGAAGGGAGGATGGAGGAACTGGTGGCAGAGAAAGAGAGGCTGGATGGAGGAGGAGGAGAGGATAAATGGATGGAGGAGAAAGGGAGGATGGAGGGGGAGGAGGAAGAGAGGCTGGCGGATAAGCTGTGGTCTGCTGTTGGTCCGTCTCTCCAAGAGCCCGTGCTATCTGGAGAGGTGCTTTGGCGAGAGGCAGCTGCGGCTGCCATTCGAGGCAGAGGAGGATGGAAAGGTGTTACTCGTGGCTGGGCGTTCGTGGTCTGGGGCGTTGGTTGGTGGAAGGAGCGAAGGAGAAAAGGGAGAGGATGGGGAAGGGAATAGGAGGGGAGGAGGAGGGAGGGAGGGATGACGCAAACGGGACTTAGCAGAGCGTTGATTCCTCGTCGAAAGAATCGTTTTCTTGAGTGAGTGGCAGCAGAGGAGACTGGAGAAAAGAGAGAAAGAGAGCATTGTATAGGATGGTGGCCCGCGATGCTGGTCGATAGGGTTACTGAATAATCACAAGAGGATTACAACGAACACTATCATCCGCAGAAGCAACAGAATCAAGAGAAGACGACCGGGTAAGAAGCGGAGGATGCAGGTCTTGCTGATGAGGCAGGAGGTCTTGGTAGGGATGTGCAGGTTCTGTTGATGAGGCAGGAGGTCTTAGTGGGGATGTGCAGGTTCTGTTGATGAGGCAGGAGGTCTTAGTGGGGATGTGCAGGTTCTGTTGATGAGGCAGGAGGTCTTAGTGGGGATGTGCAGGTTCTGTTGATGAGGCAGGAGGTCTTGGTAGGGATGTGCAGGTTCTGTTGATGAGGCAGGAGGTCTTGGTAGGGATGTGCAGGTTCTGTTGATGAGGCAGGAGGTCTTGGTAGGGATGTGCAGGTCCTGTTGATGAGGCAGGAAGTCTTGATTGGGAGGCAGGTGGTCTGGATGGGGATATAAATGATGAGGATGTTGATGATGCGGATGTCGTTTCTGTTGAATGCAAATGCTGCTTGCTGCTGTGATGAGGTTTCTTAAAACAATACGAATAACTCGTTCTTCGCATTGATTTTATAAATCAGATTATTGCTGTTGCAATTCTAGTGACTATTGCTGAAACTCACTTCTGCGTGGCGTCGCTAGGGCGAATGTGAGACCTAGCGTGGCTGCTTTCACAGCTGCCCTCCCCTTTCTCTGTTAGGACGATAGGTGACTGAGGTGAGGGACATTGCTCACTCCTTCACTTTCACAGCTGCCCTCCCCTTTCTCTCTTTGTCTTGATCCGCCTTCACTATTACTCGTCCATCTCGGCTGACCTCCGCTCGAAAGGGTTGACTGGACGTGGCACCCCTCATCGGCGGATCCACCTGCACCGATCGACGACGTATTCCAGTAGATATGTGGGGTGGGTTTGCACTGGCTTCCATTCCGATAACTCATCTCATGTAGGATGGTTTCAATGGTATGTCGCTGCTTATCCTGCTGGCAACCATTCAATCTGCGTGACCTTTGCCCCAGACGTATTTCTTCTTACACTGATCGCAACGCCCTTCGCTCCTTTGGCCTTTGTGACTTGGAGACGTCTGCTTTCCCGCAATGCAAAGAGCCGTTGCTTCTCTCTTGTTGGTCCTGGAAACGGACCTTCCTCCGCTCCACGGTTCTTCCCACACGGAGCATCTTCTCCTGAAGACTCTTTCTTCCACTTGGCTTTGGTCGGAAGCGTATCGGAGTGAGTAGGTCTCTTGAAGGGGCGCTTTATAAATTCTGTTTGATTGATGTGATAGCCTAATAGATGCTTCTTCGGAACTACTTGGCCAATAGCACGCTGTGGCGAAAACACAGAGAGTTCGACATATTATGATATCCTAGCATTGTTGTCCATTTCACAGAGGTATTCATTTAACGAAAAGACGTGAATTATTGCACGATAAACTTCCAAATATTCTTTTCTAACATATTGACCAAAAAAGATATGGATGTCCAGTTAATGAACGCAGAAGAGATTGAGCTCAACGTCAGCGCATTTTTAGTCCTAGTCACACGACGACGAATCCTTGATTCTCTCACGTTGAGAGTATTTACATCGAAGACTTATCATCATCATCTTCATCAGTTTCATCTTTTTCATCTTCTCCTCTTATACTAATTATCTCTTTAACGACAATCGATATCCAACAACCATTCCATGCATTAATTTTCAATTACATTCTATCCATGTCTTCCGCCAACGCTGCATTAGCCGTCGCTTGAGAGGGAAATGTTATAGGAAGGAGTGTTTGTTGGAAATGGAAGTCGATTTCATTTACTGGAATGCCATGTTTTCAGTTATACCTGTCATGTTCTACAGATGAACGACGAGAAGAAGGAGGAGGAGGAGGGGTGGAAAGGGAGGAGGTGGGGAAGGGAGGAGCACAGATAAGAGGAGGAGGAGGAGGGAAAAGAAGGAGATGAAGAAGAAGGGGTAATAGGAGGGGGAAAGGAGGAAGGGAGTGAGGAGGAAGAAGGGGAATAAGGATGGTGGAGGAGGAGAAGGATTAAGAGAGGGAGGAGGAGGAGGAAAACTCCAAACGATCTCTTCTGCCTATAATTACATCTCTTATTTTAGGCTTGGACTACACACATAAATCTAAGCGTCACTTCTTAGGCCAGTGCAGGAAGCGAGGGAAGAGATGAGAGGAGGCGGCAGCGGAGGTGAGGGAATGGGTGGGGATGGAATAGCGGGAAGGGTAGGGAGGGTGGGATGGATAGGAAGCACCTGCTAATGTCAATCAACGTCTGGCGTTCAACAACTCAACAGGTTCCACGGTTAAACGAAGTCACTAGACGTGGAAGAAGGACCATTAGTCGACCATGCACCACCATCACCACCACCATCGAAGAGCAACACCATATCTACCACACGCATGTATACCACAACCAACAACAACAATAGACCACTTGCGATGCCTAGAGACTCCACGAAAGACGGGGAATGTTGTAATATGGTAGACGTACACAGGTAGAGAGACAGAGTCAAACCAAGAGACAGACACAGGCAGCGAGTAAGGGACACACAGACAGACAAACGGACAGATGCAGCTCTGGCAATGATGCCCTATTTATTTTCTAGCGCCTTTGTTTAAGGCGCACACAAAGTGAACGAGACGACGAAATCTTAAGGGTTCGTCAAAAACTCGTTCAATGTCTGAGACGAAGATCAGAAGTAGCATCTTCTGACACCAAAGACTGTTCGGCCGACGTCACTGGTGGCCACCTATCGACAGCAAAAGACGAACATCAATTTGGAGAACATCCTCTCATCTCTCTCTTTTTCTGTCTCCATCAAAACCTCCAGAGACAGACAAGCAGACAGACAGGAAGAAAGACAGACAGATTTCTTCGTCCTCCTTCACCTGTTCTGGCTCTTCCATTTTATATTGTCCTTCTTCCATTTCTTCGTATCTTCATCTCATTCCATTCGCTCACTCTTCATCCATAGCATGTGCTAAACTCGACTGCTGTAATTCGCTTTTCCCGCCATAATGATACCGCCCAAATAAACCAACTGCGGCCTGTCTACTTCCTGCTGTAACTTATATATTCGCAAACACAACCACACCTATCCTCAAATCAATTCACTGGCTCAAAATGCCAAGCGAATAGTTCTATCGCTTAAGCAGACGTAAAACTCCTTACTTGGATGTAATACATGTGAGGTATTCATGAACAGAATTAAACTTAACTAGCTATCTAAAATGCACACGAAAAAAATTAGTTCACCTGTGAAAGACTGTAAACGAAATTGTTTTTTTCAAAATGCAGAAAGAGTGGATACATTTCTAAGCTGCAAAGAAAATCCATTCCATAATTTCGCTCCCACAAACTTAAGAGAAAATTGGCGTGAATTGACTCTTGCAAAAAGCCCTCTTACATTCGAAGCAGATTTCACTTCACAATCATCAACTGAAGAGACTGGTTGGAAGTAGTCATCAAAGTAGGTGAAGAGTATGCAAATTATATTAATACATGAATTCGCAAGTTTGTATGATTTTAATCTTTTCCAGTCATGGGATGCCAAATTGTTGAAAGTTCAGTCAATCAATTAGTCAATCGATCAATCAATCAGTCAATCAATCGTTCTGCCTCACTGCCTTTAGAATTTATTCTTAGAACTGAAATATCACTGCTTTGAATTCCCCCAGAAAGTTATATGCCGTCAACTCTGAATTCATCCTCTTCACTCTTGACACTTTCATTCCAATTCAATAAACTCTTCAATTCAACCTACACAGCCCTCAGTTTATTTAAGTGAATTGACTTTCCTTGGTCTTCATAATACGGCATCATGTGTTCTATGGAGAAGGATAATTAATGGATCTACAGTACTGTTGTTCGTCTTGATTGGTATGCTGATTACTGTAACGCGCTTCTTTTCAATATGCTTAAGGCCTATGTTCGACTTGGGTCATAACTAACACAGTTAAATGTGAACATAAAACCAAAATACGTTGCACTGGCTTTCTGTTCCGCAAATAATTTGTTCTAAGTTGGGTGACTTAGTTTATAAGCAATGAATGCCAGCCAACCACGACATCGATTCATCTTTCTCTCGTTAACAAATGTTCGTGATGGAAAATCATTTTCAATCCATGGACATAGTTTTTGTATCTCTCTTTCCCTCTCTCTCTCTTTGTCTCTCTCTTTCTCTTTGTCTCTCTGTGTATCTGTCTGTCTGTCTGTCTGTCTCAATCTCTCAGTATCTGTTCGCTCTGCTCTGTCGCTTATGGCCTTTTGTGCCCAACTTATCGACCATTGGCTGCCTCACTGCCTTAATATAATGTGGTTGAGTATGCGTTTAATGCAATTGCGTTTAATGCAATTGTGTTAAATGCAATTGTGTTAAATGCAATTGTGTTAATTGATTGTG